>CAEGAE010019343.1:0-14424 GCA_903067095.1 Girardinus metallicus | reverse complement strand
TATATATATATATATATATATATATATGCATATTTGCCAGGTAAAACATGACTTCTGTCATTTCTCTTTTTTTTAGGGCAGCATGTGTATGATAGCATGCACATGCATTATGCATCCTTCCTTAGCAGCATATTTACAAATAAGGCAAAGTAATCAATCTTCTTACGAGACCCCAGGTTACTGTGAGCTTTTGTTTGTTTAGGTAGCATAAAGCAACAGCAGCCAGGGGCTCTTCTGGTCTGCAGAAACCGTAATGTTTTGGGTGGTAATTTCCCTCTCTGATAGTTTTAAATGCCCACATGTTTGCTTCAAATCTGACAAGAGTCTCATAAACTCTTTAACAACCACAGTATTACAGCAGTACTCATCTGTTAAAAGTTGGAACTTTTTTTCCTCGACACCCTTGAAATTATAAATGAAAGTACAACTTATTTATTTGAATTGCCACAAACAACTGATGTGAATTTGTCTCTAGATCATTGAACAATTCCTGAAAATGACTGTGCTGAATTGTTTTCCCCGAATGAGGGGGAACAATCCTTCTTTCTTTTTCTTCCTGTGGAATCCCTGGACAACAGAAGAAAAAACAAGCAGGAACAACCTAATTAATAGGCTGAATTTTTTTGGTGTTTCAAGGACAGTGATTTAATGTTGCTGTTGAAGAAATTTATCGGCACATCTGCCACATTACCCACATTGCCCAAATTGAGGCAAAACTCCCCAGTAGCCTTCAGCGGTTCAAACTGCCTTGTTAATTTATTCACACAAACCTCAAAGGTTTTTTCATTTCATATTTGTCATTGGTAATATGATTACTTATAGCAATTCAGCTTTATAGTCAAATTTGTGTTGATTACAGTAAAATACAGTTAACATTAGAGCTCACAGGTGGATGTGTCTTGCAGATGCTGCTTAGTAAGGGGAGATCTACTGGTAATCTCAAAAGTGTCACCCATGATCTCTTAGAAATAAAACCGGATATGAGTTTTCTCTCACAGCAGCCATCTTTGAAAAGCATTCTTGAATTTACAATGACAATTTATCCACTCAAATAGAAACATGTTGCTTTGTCTCAGTAGAGTCCGCAATAGGCACTGGTGGTTTCATGGCACTAAGAGATCCTGCTAATCTCCCTTCTTCTCTTCAGTCGAATCTTTATTGATTGTTCACGTCTCTCTTGAAATTAGAATCCAACCTGGGTCTCCTCTAGTGATCGATCTTTTTATTCACGAGAGAACAGGACTGCTGTGGCTGGATAAATGCGGAGATTTAGAATTTATATTATTGGGTGTGTTTACAATCCAGTGCTCTCAGACTCTCGGTGCGCCTGCTTGCACATTTATACATGATCAGCTTGATTAATGAGTTTGATTTGCTCTCTCTGAGGGTAACTGAGACTAGGACATGGTCAATTTATCCTTGAGAGGAGAGCTTTTTCTTTCTTTGTATGTTGGCTTTTTAAATTGGTCAAATTATACACAAGGTGAAACTGGAAGAGACTGAAAGGTGTGGTTCTATCGGGCCACTGATGTTTTGTAACTGATATTCTTTACTTCATGTTTATCTTGTAGTTTATCTCCTGGATTAAACTTAAAATTAACAAACTAGGCTGGAAATAAAACGTTTTTGTTAGAAGTAGAAGAATTTGTTCCCTCTAGCCTATCTAAATTCAGATGTTTTGGAGCAGTTTTTCTTTACTTTTTGGAAAACCACAAAAACAGTTTGATGTTGAATGTTGAATTATGATGAAAAAACCCTGATGGACGCCTGGTCCATCAGTGGTCAGGCTTCCACAGTCAGCAGGAGGTGTATGCGTGAGTGTGTGTGTGGAAGCCGGTTGAGGAACCTGTGACAAAGGCATGGAAATGTGCAGATAGAGAGAAGAGGCTCGATTTGGCAATTACTCCTCCAACATTTATTCTACTTCATTCCTTGTGAAAGGTGAAAGCTGAGTGGCTAAAGGTTTGTATGAAATAATGTTTTGGAGCGGCCCAGTTTGAGTCCAGACTTGAATTTGAAGCTTAAAATCAGAACGATGGCAAGGAGGCTTTTTCAATGTCAAAGACGTAGTGCTCATCTTCGAAGATAAATCACCAAAATAACAGCATAAAAATGTAAAGTTGGGCAGCAATAATGAGAAGAATCTGACAGTTATGGCATTAATGATTTTTGCAATGATGATTGAGAAGGTTGGAAATAATTTATAGCATCAACCTGAGGACTGAGGTGGTATAGAGTGACTCTATTATGAAAAAAATATAGTCAAATTAGAATCTGACTTTCCACACATTGATATTTACATACATATTTGTTAAATTTCCCACAAAAATTTGACCTGCAAAAATTTGCCTGCAAATTTGGTGACCTTCTGGTGACCAAAGCCAAAGCAGTGGAGCTGGTTAGCGCGGCTTAATGAAGCTGAGCGAGAGGATGTTTCTCTTGCCAGGTACTTGACAACATTGTTTTTTTTTTCCATCTACTGACTGAGTGAAATGTTTGACTTGTTTGACTAGAGTCATCAGGTCAGTCAAATATGGTGACACTTGTTGTCATGAACTAATATCAAACATCTAGTTGTCATCAACTAGTGTGCCACCCTTGTCTCCAGAGGCTCATTTAAGAGACGCACCTCTGGCTCTGCCCAACACTGATGCCGTGTGATCAAAGAAGCAAAATTTGAAAGGTGTTTGACTCTATCTAGCACTGATTGCTATGGCTTGGGTCACCAGAAGGTGTTTGGGTGTTTTGGCCAATTACTGACCCACAACATCCAGGAACATTCTGATTGGATTTTAGTAAAAAGAGGGAAAAAAAGAAGATAAACTGATTTAATTAGCATGCCTCAGCCCCACAATAACATTAATCCACAATGTTAGTTTTTGGGGAATATTACGTTGATATTGTTTGAAGAAACCTATTCTATCCATATTACGTGCACAAGCATGACATTAAACACATACGCAACTTCAGTCAAAATTATCAATAAAAAAATAAGATTATTACGCAAACAAGAGCAGTGAATATCTCTGTGATGGTTTAAATTTCCAACTGGCCCTCACAAAGATAGTTTCAGAAATCCCATATGCACCCCTACACAAGCATGCATAATAACTCTTGCTTTGATCTAATACAGTGGCGTTTGTCCCATATGGTGCTCAGCCTCACTGAGCTCCATCTCTAGTGAAGCATATGTGTTCGACTCCAATGTTTTTCTCTGAAGTTACACAACGCTTCCATTTATTTTTCACCCAAACTGTGAACTGCTTCGCTGTTTCTATTGTTTTACACTGAACGTGCACTTGTAATTTTAAAACAGTTGGTGACAGCACTTTTCTATACTGAGCAGATTTTAAAAAAAAACTCTTCACACTGTCAGCAAAAAACATATAAAAAACCTGAGACACACTAAAGAATTGTAACATGATCTGAAGCTCGAATCTCATTATTGTCTTGGAGGTAAAATGGGATTTGAGGTGACTGTAATTTTATGTTATATGTAGGGAAATCAGCATTTCTTCCAGCAAATGTTGAGCTGTTGTGGAGTCATTGTTCTGCCCGAGGGTCCTTCAGAGGAGACAAAGTGTCTTGACATGGGGGGCTTGATCATGATTTCTCACATCCCTGCAGGCCAACCCTGCTAGCCTTCATGGACTGATCACCAGAGCTGGATGTCATGCAGCACCTGCTGCCGGTCTCCGTCCTGCCAAAGGGTATGAGTCGGGGCTTATCAAGCTTGATGGAGGTGCAGATGGCCAATAGAACAAATGCCTCATGTGTCCTTGTTTTGAAAAAAAAAAAAAAAATCAATGATTCACACAATGTGATTCACTTCTGCTGAGCCACGGAAAGCATTTGGTTTCAGAAAGGGAAACATCTGTTCAGTTAATTGTTTAACTGCTGTAGTTCTGGAGATGTTGTTTCACATGAAAATGTTCGACGTCTCTCCATATAACCAATGGAAACCATCTGAGACATCTAAAAAAAAAAAATACATTTAATTTAGAGCTATTTAAGATATTCCACATTTACAAACATTCACAGATAGTGTTGTACCTTCAAAGAAACACGTTCATGAGTGGACCCCATATTTTTGAGAACTTTGAGCAGAAAGATGTTGTTTAAGTGGGCAAAGTCATCTTAGTTCATTTAATGCCGATGATAAAAAGATTCACACTGTTTTGTTGGAGCAAAATTTGGAGATTTTCTGAAGCAGCATTTTAACTCAAGGCGTGTGATGCATGCAGGCAGCAGAAACTGTTCAGCTTCTGAACCGTCTCTGTTGTTCAGTCAGTATATTGGTATTTTAGGCATTTGTGTCTCTTCCTTGCTTTAAGCATGGTTTTGTTTTATAAGGTTAATGCAGACTCAAGGCTCAAGCTCCAAACTTTCAAATTATCTGGTGGAAGTTTTTTTTTATGTTCATTTCTTTATGACTCAGGATAATGTTTAAGCTCAAGATTCTGACTAAAATTATTCGAAGACAGCCTGAATTTGTTTTGATTTTGTGGCGCCACATAAAATTGTGGTTGACAAGCATTAAGACTCGCCTCCTGGCTCTGATTGGCTGTTTCTAGTTGGCACTGGGA
Source organism: Girardinus metallicus (assembly GCA_903067095.1). Lineage (NCBI taxonomy): Eukaryota > Metazoa > Chordata > Actinopteri > Cyprinodontiformes > Poeciliidae > Girardinus > Girardinus metallicus. Next base: position 9,838 of record CAEGAE010019343.1, on the reverse strand, counting down.
GGAGACAGAGGAGCTCAATGTTTTCACAGGTTCCCTGTCTCATGCCTTCCTGTCATGACGTAGTGGCAGTTTCAACAAATATGTAAAAAGTATTCTTTATAAAAGTTGCATACTTCAGCTTTAACTAGGGTACAATTTTCTTTCTATTTTAAAGATATTTAACTGATCATAGTTTCACACAAAGAATTTTTAAGCACATTTCATTTTACTGGCTTGGCTTTAATATATTTTATTCAGATATATCCAGCTTCAGGAAAGAAAATCTCTCTGCAAATGTGAGCACAGTAATAATCCCAACATCTAAAACTTGATGTCCTTCATAACAATTTCAAACCATTATGTTATCATAATACATGTTGTGTTTTACTTTGTATTACATAACCTCTTCTTTTATATTATATTTTATTCATAGCTCTCTCTTAGGTCATTCTTCACATTTCCGGATTAAATCGGGATAATGGAAGTTATGAATCTTAAAAGCAAGATAATGGTGGTGTTGTAGTTATTTGCAAAAAGATTGCCTTTTAAAAGACAACATCCTGCTTTTTACTTCAGCTTAAATCCTGTCTGTTTGATGCAATAACATCACACAAATAGCTTTTAAAAAAAAAACATGAAGTACTTCCACTGGTATGAAATTTATGGTAAATGGACTGAATTTATATAGTGCTTTTCTAGTCTTACTGACCACTCAAAGCACTTTCTACTGGAGCCACATTCACACAACCCCACTAACACCCAGATCAGCAGGTATCTTGGGGTTTAGTGAATTGCCCTAGGGCACATCAACATGTGACAGGGATTATTTGGAACTATACCCACAAGCTTAAATAATAATATTGCAAGACAACAGCCAAATCATTTTGCTTACAGAACTGTCCTAATACTTCATGGGACAGATTAAAAAAAAAAGAAGAAAAGAATCAGAAACCTTCCCAAGAGATTTTGTTCCATATTGATAGCATGAAAAAGTTTCTGCAGCCCCATGATGCAAATCTCCTGTTCCACCAAGAGTGCACCCTTCACACCCTCCTCAATGGATGGATGGATGATATGAGCTTCAACAAGTTCTCTTCACATCCAGGAGCCAGTTTGATTGGCTAATTGTTTTTTTGTTGAATGGCAGCCTGATCAATAACAGCTTCTTACTTTTTCTGGAATGTGACATTTCATAACAAGCACACCTACACACGTAGTCGAATTGCAGAAGATCCTTTCTCCAAGTTTGAGAGAAGTTATTTGTTGCACATCCATTTGCTCTTCGTAAAAGCAGCACCTGCAGACTTACAGTTCTCATCCAAAACAAAGGACACAGAATTGATCTAAATATACTAACAAAAATGCAGTAACACTCTGAAGGGGGAAAAAAATCAGTAGAGAAATGTCGGTGCCAGATAAACGTAAAGTATCTTCTCTCAGCAAAGTGTCGTGTTGCTATGACTACACACCTACTTCTTATTTATAAAAGTAATTTCATTTGCAAATGAAACCAGCACTGCCTGAGCTAATCTTAAGAGAGGACCCAAAACAGCTTCTGTTACGCTAGTAGCTTTTTGTCATGTATATTTTTAAAGTACAAAAAAAGTGAAGTAAGCTCTCCAGCTTCTATCTCGTGGACACTTTCAAGTGGTTGTTGTTGCTGGAATCACTGCAGAGAGCGCATGGGTGGGCCTGCATGTGGGTGAGAGCTTGCCAGGTAGAGAAAGAGACTGACGTCTGTAGGTGGAGGTTAAATTCTGAGATAAGAGCGGAAGAAACAAAAACCAAGGTAAAAGCTGTTTAGTGTTACCACAAATCCAGCACTCGGATCATTTGCATACTTAATCCAGCATGACTCAAACTGGACCCAGGTGATAAGCATATTTTCTCTGCATAAGCTTGCAACAAGGATTTGTGTCTCACACCCTTCGTTTGTGTAACGTTGGACAGGAAAATAACAGGATGCACGTTTGCAAGAAGAGAGCTATGAAGAATTTCAGCACAGAGGAAAAATAGAGGTCAAGATGGGGGGGGAAGCAGAGAGTATGGAATGAGAATGGACAGCAGGATGCCCTGAGGACAGAGAGGTAAAAGGTGTAAATCTACCTTAATGGGCAGGAAAAAAGTCTTTAGGTGACAGTGGCACACTCACACACACGCGCACACAAGCTGGAGGGTAATCAGTAGAAGGAGTGTTTTACTGCAGCTGGTACACAGTACATTTTACAGATAAATTAATGATTCTTTATGAAAGATGTGTGATCAAAGATGGCAGGTTGGTATTATCACTGACACAAAAGAGTGAGAAATCTGTGCTTCGTCTTTATTTCGCTGTGCTTCACGCCACATTTTACAGTCTGTTGTCAAGAAAAATAATGACTCTCCACCTCTCAGATCTGCAATATTGTGAAATTGTGCATGCTTATGTGAGAATGTGATTGCTGGTTGTTTTATTTATGTAAATGGACTGAACTTACATAGCACTTTTTCCAATCATTTTTGACCACTCAAAGCACTTTACACTAGAGTCACTTTCACCCATTCGCACTCATAAAAGCTCACACATTCATAGACCGATTGGTAGGCAATTTGGGGTTAAGTGCCTTGCCCAAGGGCACATCGACATGAGGAAGGAGAAAACTGGAATTAAACCTACAACCTTCCGATCACGAGACAACTACTCTTCCCACAGAGCCATAATCACCCAACATGCTGTATAATCCATTATGCTGATGTGACATTTGCACAATGAAATCTTTCTGATTTAAAATTATAAAGAGGGACAGGACAGGAATTCAATTAGTCAGAGGACCTAATTAAAGGAAAACATAATATAACTGTTATCTTGTCTAGTAACTGTATCTGAGGAAAAAGCAAATAACAGCAAACAACACTTGGGTTCATTAAAAATAAGATTAGAGAATAATTTGTTAAATTGTGAAACAAATTGAAATGAGATTAAATGAAAGTTGTAATAAATAGTGTTAACATAATTATTTTACTTTTCACCTATAAAATAATAGTGTTTACCTTAATATGAAATCCTAATCTCATATTCAATAAATAACAAAGTGTGGAGTTAAAATATTATGTTTGAAATATTAATTATTGGCCATTAGTAGATATTTTACATAAAAGAACTCTACATGTGTTAGAATAAGCTGGAAAAAAATTATTTCATTCACGTTCACCTATTTTCAGTCTTAGTTTGAAAGTTCTTTTTGGATATTTAATGTTTGGAGGAAACAGAAGTACATGGTTACTTTTGTCTAAAAGGAGTTTTACTCTATCTTTATTAACTGGATTATTAAATATCAGATATAATCAAGTTATTTGTATAGCACATTTTAGCAAGAAGGCACTTCAAATTGCTTTACATCATAAAAAAAATCACACACACACAAAAAAACAAAGTCATAGAACAGACAGTAAATGATTGTCAAGTGTCATCGTTACACATCAAAACGTCGATTAATGTTTCATTTATAATGTCTAACATTATTTGGCTTCCAAGCGGTGCTATCTGACGTTAGGTCAACGTGAAAAACAAAGGACTGCAGTATGCTAGAGGACGGGTTGTTTCCACTAGGTAACAATAAACAGGTGAAATTGATTTTAGTTTTGTCAGACATTCTTTTAAGTATAATGTACAAAACTTACACTTTTACTTGCTCTGCTGTGATGAGACTATTTCTTTCACTGAGTCCAGGGAATGGGAACACTGAAAGCTTTTCTTAGATGGACTACACTATAACTCTTGAATGCAATACAAATTGCAAGAGTTAGGCCAGATTTCGGCAACCAGAGTCCCTGGAGCCGCAGGTGGGCTCTTTGAACCTTCCGCAATATCAATAACTTTGGCTTAAAATGGACAACCTTCTAATGTTTTTTTTTTTAATATAGAAACAACAGATTCGGGTTTTAGGAAGTTCTGTGTTTTTCAAGGAACAGTTGAATTTCCACACTAGAATGATACTAAAAGTACTCGTAATATTTTTTTGAAAACTATGTGCTTTTTTTTATATTATTCTTCAAAAATGACAACACTATATATATATATATAAAAAATATCCATCCACTTCAAAACATAAAAAGAGAAATAAATGGTGGTTAAAAATTACAAGACGTTTCCTGTAAGACTTTCTTGTAAATTATAATCTTTATCACTTTTGTAATTATAGAAAAATATGTTGTCCTTTTTGTAACATTTGCAGCTCTAAACAAGTTTTATTTAGCTAATCTGAGAGTGAAACGGCTTTTAGGATTATAAAGGTTGCCGACCACCCGTAGTTTGACTAATGGAAGGCTGTGACACCTAAGGTCTGCAAACCTTATAATGATGCACATCTAAATATTGATGAAGAACAACAAGGAATATATGAAGGCTCATAGTCTTTTATAAGTATTTGTCATGGTTTTCTATCATTTAGTATTCCACCTTTAGATTAAAAAGATAACTAAGAAAATCCCATTTATACCCTACACTGCAAAGCTAATAAATAGCAAAAACCTCACAGTGACAGCTGAGAGCAATTATCGTTAATTACCCAGAGGCAGATGGCTTACAAAGCAAACTATCACGCATTTTAAAATAACACAGCCATCTCTCCATACCTACTCCCCAAAATACTTAAGACAGATAAGAGCAGATGCATGGCGTTACTGATTCTCATTCAGATTTAGAGTCACCATCTCTTCTCCACCAGATTTTATTGGTCCTCTGAAAAGGGACCACACTTGGATAGACTTTGTCTGAGTGACATGTCTAGGCCATTAACACCCTGTGCCAAAGATGAATTTTATACAAGTCAATCTAACAATGTGACATTTAAGCCATCCAGTTAATGGGGGCGCCTGCAGCCCTGTCCTTGCAGAAAGAGCTCATGTAAAAAAACAATGGAACATGAGGCAGAGACTCATCATGTAGAAGTTTGTATGAAGCATTGAAAAAGGTTTGCAAGCTCTTTGCCTGTCAAAACTAATAAAGTTTCTGAGAGGTGTAAATTATTTTCTACTTTAGAATAATCAGATTTATTATTGCTGAGATTTTTTTCTTTATTTTTCTTTACAAATCGGGTGTTTTTCACATTACATTAAACACACAAAAACGAAACAAATCCAATTATTATACACAACTGCCACTTGTATTGGATATACATGGAAACAATTTAGTATGTACATGTATGCTCATTTGCTTGTTTAATGCAAAGAGCTAATCAGTCACTTGGCAACAACTCAGTGCACTCAGACATCTGGACTTGGTAAAGTCGACTCGCTCAAGTTCAAATCATCTCTGTGCTACTAATGATCAGAAAAAAAGAAAATATCAAGTGTCCAGCAGCGGAGCAGACAAAAATGTTTTGTTGATTTGAGGTGAAGTGATTCTGTGTGTATGGTAACACACTACTACACACTACCACAGCAAATAAGTTGATCCTTTTATGAGGCAACAGGATATGGTATACAATGTCTGTAAGTGACACATTTTAGATGCATTGACATGAGTTCATTTGAGTTTGCTGTAAACGAATGTGACATTAAGCTCCGTATTACTGTGTAATACGGAGCTAAAGATGGCTAAAGGGAGATTCCAAATAATTTTTCACTATCGTTATGTAGCTGTGGTTAGAAAACTTCAATGTTCAGACTCTTATATATAGCCTCCTGCAAAAAGAAAGTAGCCACCACTGGGGTGTGGAGTAGTCTTAATTTTCAGCACTGAAAACTCACTATATAATAGTACCATTTGAAGGTAACAATCTTTAGGCAGATATTAAACATTTATGTATTATAGTTTTTCTTAGATGCTGTGGTGCATTTTTACATGACTGTTAACATTTGCACAACAGTATATTTCTCAAAGCAATTAGAACAAATTACAAAACCTAGTTCATAGCCCTGAAAGAGTCACTTGCTCCAAACAGGTAGTCCAGTTCTCAAAAAGCAAGTATTCGTGTAACTTAAAACGTCTGTGTCAACAAAATAAAAAGACATTCTCAAGATCAACAAGATCTGTTTGTGAGAAAGAGTCCAACTGGTCCTTTTGTACGCAGCCACTAATAAGAACGGCACAGCAGGTGTGAAGGTAGGATGGACGTCTGGTCCACTCATGAGATGACCAACAAGAGAGAAGAAAGTGAAGAGACCAAGAGAGAAACAAACTTTTCAAAGTACTACATTCTGAAGACTTGTTTTAATGTAACTTTAGGCTAGCCATGCATTATCCAGACACAATACAAACATAATAATATGAGTTGTCATAGTAATACTGCTGTTAGAGGGCATATAAAGGGATTTCCCTTCCTGCAGTATAGCTGCAACCATTTTGAATCCCCTCGAGTTCAGAGTTCTGTTAAGTGAACAGACCTCCCTGTAGCTCTGATACTTTGTATGGAAGAGCTTGACTTGGACTGGAATTTATTTGCAATCCCAGAACCCAGCAGCACTCTTCGCTACTCTCTCTATTCCAAGGTTTTTTTTTGGGGGGGGGAGGGTTTGTATAAAAATTCCCATAACAAAAGGAATAATTCATTCACCGCTAAAAATAGCAAAAGCTGAGTGAATCCCCTCAGGTGTAGCTGCACGTGCAAATCAGAATGTGCTTGGATGGTGACAATGTTTGTGAAAAACCTGTTATGGCTGATGGGCTGGAGTGATGGCTTGTTCACGGCTCTCAGGGCTGATGAGTGCGTGAATTATGCATGGATCACAATTTACAATGTTAGCCTCGGGTAATTAGAAAAATGCTATCTCACCGTTTACTCCACTAGGTGCAATTTGTCAGTGCTTCCCCAGTGATCAAAGCACAAAAACCTTTGCATATAAATGTGTTGCATTAACATAAGTAGGTCTGAATAATTATGTCTAGTTTTTGATAGTACTTACTCCAGATAATCTGTTCCATTGTGATTTGATTGTTCCCCCGTTTGAATGTTTTATATTATTTTATCAAATGGGGTTATCTTTGAAGGGATGCATGTTGTGTATTGCCGTCTTTCTCACAGTGACATCTCAACAAAGATTATATGGAAACCAGTAAACAACCACAGATGAATGAAAACATCCAGGTGCAAATAATTCATAAACATAAATGGAAAGACAAATAGATTTACAAAGAGAGACAGATTTTTCTATTCTTTGTTCTTTGTTGCGTGCTTTCCTCATTTTGGCTTCTTGCATGTCCTTTAACCACGAGTGTGTTCTGGTGTCATAGTAAGACATGTAAAGCATCCAACTGTGGGTTTGATTCAGAGAGCTAAACTGGACAGAGAAGCACATATTATCCTTAATTTATTCATTGGTACTTTTTGCTTTCTATTTACACATGTCTAGTTCTGTTTGGACGAGTCTTATACCTGCTGTTAATACAGAAGTTGTACAGTGAATTATCAAAAAGGCATCTTTAGTGAGTTTTTTTGCCCTGCAAGTGATCAGATAATTATATATTTTTTTCTTAAGAGTAGAACTTTCTTCAAATTGCCCATGTTTCATGTTTGAGCGTCTCTCCAAATGGGCATCGCTTAACCAATATTTTCTTTTGCCTACTACTTGACTTTTTTTTTTTAAAGATATGAGAAATACAGGGCTGCACAGTGGCACAGTTGGTAGCACTGTTACCTTGCAACAAGATGGTCCTGGGTTCGATTCCCGGGTCTTTCTGCATGGAGCTTGCATGTTCTCCCTGTGCTTACGTGGGTTCTCTCTGGGTACTCTGGCTTCCTTCCACAGTCTAAAAACATGACTGTCAGGTAAATTGGTCTCTCTAAATTCTCCCTAGGTGTGAGTGTGTGAGTGCATGGTTGTGTGTCCTGTCTGTCTCTGTGTTGCCATGTGACAGACTGGTGACCTGTCCAGGGTGTACCCCACCTTTCGCCAGAAAAGTTCACTGGAGATAGGCACCAGCACCCCTCCCATGCCCATTAGGGACAAGGGTGTATAGAAAATGGACGGATGAGCATGCTAAATTCCTTTTAACATGTTTTGATTCAATCTTATCTGAACCATGACGCTGCTGCTAAAATAGTAACTCAAATAGTCCAAATAAATAAAAAAGAGCAACAGCCCCCTATCCATGGATTATTTGATGCATTTATTGCATCTTCAAACAATTTTGCTATATACGGCTCTCTCTTTAATCACGTAGAGACAGTTCTCTGGCAGCATAATGTAGAAAACATTTCTTGTATCATAAATACATTAAAACAAAGATGTTAAGTCATCTAGAAAACTGTAAATCTACATAGGGATACATGCTATTAAATTATTTTTGGTGTGTGTAAGTTACTAGTGTTAAGTAAAAGCATAACAGTTGGGATGTGTAGCAGAAACAGGAACAGAAAGACTGATCTAAATGGCTTTCAAATGTAGATTCAAAGAAAACAAGGCCATTTAAAATGTAAAAGACTGCTGAGGGACAGACTGTATTCAGTTGCAGGTATGCTGACGTTATGGTGGCATTGAGATGAATATTTTTGTGACTATCACAGGACTTCTTGCTCATTATGATGCTTTTAATACCAAGGGGGAAAAAAACATGGAGAATATCCTTTCAACTCAACCAAATCTGCTAGAAGTTACAACCATCCAATAAACTCTTCCAGTCATTTTCTGCTTTGCACTTTTATCTGCAAGTGTCCCTCCACCTATAATATTCTGTAATTCTCTTGTTATAGGAGTTTTATCTATGTTCCCGTATTCCAGCTGCAGTGCTGCTCTGGCGTGTCTGATAGTTGACATTTCAGTACTGCTGGTGTATTAATTAGCAGTTTACCTTTGAGAGTGTTCTAGGTGCTTCTGTCCTTTGGTTTGTCCTATCATCCTGCTCCCTCTTACACTCTAATTATTTTATCCCTATATTTTTTTTCTCATTAAGCCCCTTCATATCTTAAAGTAATTCCTTCCTGCAGCTTCAGTTTTTAATGAGAAACTGAAGCAGCACAAAGGAAATAAAGTTTAACTGTCAACCTTAAATCTAATCCCTTCTGTTTTTGTACTTAGGAGGAAAACTAAAATTGACAAATGTCGCCTTGATGTCCCAGATTTGTGAAACTTGTACTTACAAAGGATGTAAGGCAGACAGGTTACGAAAGCTGGAGCCTTTTATGATAAAATTATAAATTTCTGCAAGGGGACATCAGGAAGAAAGATCAGAACGCTTTGCAGCATTATTAGATGCACTAAAAATATTTGAGATCACATTTGTGCCATATTAGCATAGCAAAAGGACACATCTTCAAAATGATTCCCCTCCTATCTTTCTTGTTAAATGGGATCAGGCCCCGAGGCAGAAAGCTCTTAACACAAAAAGTACAACTCTTCATAATTTTATGCTCTTGGAGGAACTAAGCTGGCGAAGCCCCCCCCCCCATGCTCTTCCGCTTTTACTAACAGCACTATATTTTAAAGTTTCATGTGCTTCCACAGAGGGTCCAGAGCAGACACTGTGGAAGGTTGTTTTTTTTTTTTTGTTTTTTTTGTCTTCACGTTATGTTAAATAAGAGCTGAGGAAATAAACAGGGCAACAGAGGATGTCAGTCCAGCTGATATGTTGTATTCTGGATTTGGTTAACATGCTCATAGGATGTGATGCAGAGTTACACATTTTTAAAAATTTTAATATTTACCCACAATTAGAAGTTAGGTAAGAAAAAAGCTACTGCACAGGCTGCGTAAACATCAAAACACTAATTGGATGACATCTCTGATGGATGTACCCCTAACCCTAACCCTAACCCTAAGATCGTTTCACCTCAGTCAGTTACCCAGCTTGGCATTCGAAGGAGAGGTGCTCTTCCAGGTCTTCACAGTACAACATCAGTGCTGTTGGCTGCAGCCAGATCCGTCATTAATGTCCATTTAT
>CAEGAE010019338.1:0-22453 GCA_903067095.1 Girardinus metallicus | reverse complement strand
TTTTTTCTCATTTTGTCTCTCATAGTTGAGGTCTACCTATGATGTCAATTACAGGCCTCTCTCATCTTTTTAAGTGGGAGAACTTGCACAATTGGCGACTGACTAAATACTTTTTTCCTCCATTGTATGTGGCAGTAGAGCGATCGGAGCTCCCTAAGTGCTGTGCGGACTTGTTTCAACCATTTTACAATACGAACTGGATTCATTGGCATTACCTTTCACAGATGAAAGAGCAGATTTACTTGACTTTGCAGCCAGAAACTAGCTTCTAAACATCAGAGAAATAGTTCCTATGTAGCTAAATTGGCCTGAAGAAACCACTGATTTTTAGCATAGCTAACGTTTTCATACTGTGTTTTCTAATGAGAGAGAGCTGAAGAGAAACCGCTGTTAGAGGGTAAGTGCATTAAAGACCAAGGGATTTTGTGAGGAAAGGTCAGGATCAGAGCTGGAGCTGCTGTTCTTCTATTTCACAGCTCAGCTTCACATTGTCAAAGCTGAGCTTATTGCATCTTTATAGTTAAAGATGCTATAAGTCAGAGCCCAAAATGCTGAAAATTTCTTTTTTCTTAATGTGAAGGAATCAGATATGTATTTTTTTTGGATAATTTCTCTTTTATCTTTGACTTTAGCCTGTGTACCAGGAAGTCTCAGAACTCATTGGACTTCTCCCAGTTTGACCAGCAGACTGAAGCCCTGCATGTGGCCATTGTTCCCAGTATAATATAAATAAATAAATTTGTGTTTAATTGCACACTTTTATTCTTTCACTTTTTGTGTATTTTTAAATATCTCAATCTGGAGTGTTAGTGCATTAATACAGCTTATGTAATGAAATAAAAATAATTTACTCTGTTAGAATTTCTTCACTCTATGCTGTCTATAGCAAAGAGTGACATATACTCTTGACATATACTGTAATAAATATTTTTTTCTGGAAAAAAGTAAGAAAAATATGTAGTTTAATGTTTGACAATGACTGATGTCAAATGTCAAAGTGATTTATCATTGATTTATCATTTGATAAATCAATGAGGTGCCCTTTAATAAAACTATAAAATAAAAACTATTTATCAGCATCATTTCTATCAAATAAAAACATTGTGCTCTTTTCAGAAATTCCCCAAAACAATTAAATAATCACATCAAAAGTTAGAAACTCGGTCTTTAGTGCTTTCTTTGATTAACAAATATATTAGTGTGTGTGACAGAATGTGTCGATGACAGGTATTAACTTAAAATACTTTGTAGAACGGCACTTTGTGAAGTTCAGTCCATTTACTTGTATTAGTTTACTGGCACATAAGCCACATTCAATATGGCAGACGTTGTGACGTAGGGCTGGGCGATTTGAGAAAAATCTGATATCTCGATATTCCTTTGTTTTATCGCGATACACGATATATTTCGCAATATTTTAAGTAACCTCCAATTCTTATTTTAAACTATACGTATCGCAGCAGCGGGCTGACCCGCTCTATAGGGCGTCTACGTATTCATGTCTATGGAGCCATTATCATCCATCAGTCATGTTTTCTGACAGAATAAAGGAGTAAACTGATTGTTTACTCCTTGTTCCCACCTGATTGTTCCCACCTGATTGTGTCAACTTCTCGTAGAGCCAGGCTCATGAGGCGAACCATTGGCGTGAATCCTGTGCCTCCTGCTAACAGATAGAGGTGTGTGACATCACGAAGTGGGCGCAGGCTGAAGGTGCCCTCTGGACCACTGACGGAGATATTTTCACCTTGGAAATCAGAAAACCCATTCATAATACACCCCAAAGTAAAACTGCATGGCAACAGGGATCAAATATCAAACAGCAACAAAGTATAAACCTTTACAAAATTAGAATTATTAACAAGAAAATTTTCTAATAATTGTTATTGTTGTTTCGTTTGATGTTGACCTATTTTTCAGTAACATAAATACATGCAGTGATTAATATAAGAGGCTTTCTTCATCTGTTCAAATTTTGGAAGGAGGAAGTGGTTCAAGTTGCAGATTTTCTAAATGACTCTGAGGAGAAACTGTTCATCATAATGAGTCAATGTTTGCTTTCAAGGAAGGCCTGAGATGTCCTTAAATCTAATTAGAGGACATATGCAGGTTCAGTACAGACATGATGAGATAGACACACAAACGCATTGCCTCATTGTTTGACCTGGCTGTTACATACCCATCTGCAGGCTGTTCAGATATGGGGTAAAAACTCCATCGGGATAGACTTTAATCATGAGGTAAAGGTCTGACTCATGTGAAGAAGGTGAGGAAACTGGAACCAGATTCTGATCCACTGGAGTGTATGGCCTCACTATCTCAGTACCTGGGAATATAAGTGCATGTCATCATGCATTCTAATAATTTCTATGTTAATCAACACATCTGCAAAAGCCATGAATAATTTAACTGTACTTTGACTTAGATTTTTTTATTATATAAATAATAATATATTATTAGTTCAATTAAAACAAAAAAACCTTTTCGTAACATTTTGTATTTAGTGACGTTTATGTACCAATGGAGATTTTTCTAAGCAAATCATCTTCATCTGTGAACAGGTGTGAACAACACTCAGGTTTGTTGTTAGCTACCTTCAATAATAGCTTTGAGGTAGACATGTTTTCCAACAGGCACATGCATGACCGTCCCTCCAGGAAGCTGCAGTCTGAAAACATGTGTATTATGAGTCACCTCCATTTTAGACACCAGTGTACAGTCCCGATAGAAGAGCCCTTGATGAAATAGTTGGAACACAGAGGAAGAGAAAAGAGAGTAAAAAAGAAATCAATACAGTTTTATTAGGGAGCCAGTGATGCTGATGTATAAGATGAAATCCTGGTTGTGACTACAAAAACCATCTTCTGGTCCTCAGCTGACTAAATTTTGACTATAAATACACACAATAGTGTAATGAAAGGCAAGTATCATCAGGATTATCTCTGGATTCATTGTACAATGGGCCATAAAAGCGACATGTCACAGAGCTCATTAAGATTCTTACCTCTGTTTTTTTTGCATAGAAATGTGTTATGAAATTCCAGCGGTTGACCAAGACTTGTCCATTTTCCTCTAGTTTGTTTGTTTATGGTGACCTGGATCTTTCCCACAGAGAAAGCAGTATGAACTGTTGGTGATAACCAAAGTTTACAATTAGGAACATGCCATTCAGACACATCTACTTAAGTGAGATGGAAAGAACACAGAAAACAAGCTATTCACTTCCTGTTTCATAAAGCTCAACTATGTCGAGCTTGAAAACGGCCTAATACTGACTTAACTTGGAAGAATAATCCAAAGCAACATGGTTAAAAGAGATCAGTTTCGAAACTAAAAACATTTTACCTGGAACTGTGGAATTTCTCAAATATTTGATTTTTGTCCTCAACCAATAGTGTAAAAAATAAAAACCCAACTGATTTGGAAAATCAGCAGCATTGTGTATTGAAATACTCTTTTCTTACCAGAAACATTTTCCTCAACTTCATGAGCAAGCTCTGAAAGGAAATAAAAAGTAAATGGCCTTTACTTGTATAGTGCTTTATCTAGTCTAGACCCCCCAAACACTGTACACTACATCCAGTCATTCACACTCATATTCACACACTGATGATGGGAAGCTACTAGATTGTGGCCACATCTGCCCTGGGACAGTCTAACAGAGGTGAAACTCATTTAACAAATAAAACCCTTTACTAATACATATAAAAAATGATCTTTTTTATTTCACATGTAAAGTATCAACAGAAAGCTTGGCCCCCACGCAACCTGGTTAAAAGGCTGTGATGGATGGATGGATGGATCTATAGCCATCCATCCCTCACAACCTTCTAGACAGACAGACTATTACAAATAGTCTGTATTCTGAATGTTTTTGTCATTTGGATTTAGCAATATGCGCAGCTGGTTAAGAATTTTACCAGCGGTGATGAAGACGAGTTCAGTATGACATTGCACTTAAGTGAGCCAACACTTGGAAACATGCGGATGTTAGGTCCTCTGAAAGATTTGCTTTGTGCAGACCACCTGCCATTTGTGACATGATGGGAAATGTTATTCATGCATTTTCCTTTCAGAGAGATATTTACATTCATACATTATGTATGTTCGTATTCAAACATGTTTCATATTTCTACTTTTTCAAAGTTTGTTTATAGAGAATGAAGTAATTTTTTTTCTGGACCTTCTAACTTTATGTTTCTCAAAGGGGGCGTTCAATGGACAGCAGGGGGTGCTGGCGGAAATTTAAAAAAAAAAGGGGAGGGGGGCGCTGGGATTTCTTTGCTCAAAGGTGAACTTTACACCTTAAATGCACAACAATACCAGTTTAGACTTTGAGCAACTTGCTAAAATTGTATTGTGTAACATTAAAACATGCTTGGCCGCAACTGTATCGATGGTAGCTCTTCTCCTCTTCAGTGTTTCTGTTAGCTTCTTGTTGCAGTTACGCGCTACTGCTAATGGAGCTTCACCGCATCAGTTCAGCATTACACCGGCCGATGATGTTACTGTGATTCACTTGTCTGATGTCTGATTTTCAAATATTTAATGTTTTATTGAGGATTTTTGTACATATGTTTTGGCAGTGCAGTGATCATGTCAAAGCAGCAACTTATATTAGAAAGTGCTTTAATGTTCGTCTGGATGCTGCCCACTTCCATGGAAGGACAACAGAATAAGCATGTGATTACTAAAATCACAAAACCCTCACTGTGTATCCCTGAAAAATGAATCCATTTAAATAATAGTAAAAAAATTCTTCCATGGGTGATACCACAATAGACAGCGTTCATTTTATACAGTGAACATCGGTGTTGTAAGTGATCCGGTATGAAAAAGTAGGACTATTGCACTTTTGAATTTCAATCATCAGAATATCGGGGTTTTTTTCCGTTGTTTTAAAAAGCTTATGTCAGTCTGCTTTTTTCCAATGATACGCTTCCCGACCGCTTCAGATAAAAGATTAAATAATATTGCTGAAGTGCCATGAGTTTGTTGAGACCACATCTAGTACTGAGAAGAAATATGTCTTATAGACAGTAACACTAAAGAACTTATCACTTATTTATGTTTTTAATTAGATTTGATATATTTATTTCTTCAATATTATTTTTCATGTCAGTGTTAATGTCACGAGGCTGAAGTGACTCTATGACACTTTCAGTTTGACTCATTAGAATTTTATTAAGAACCAGCTTTGTACTTTGTAATTTCTGTCCAGTAAAACTATTAATCTATAAATCAATAGGTAGGTCTATATAAAGATATAATCCATGTACGTGCCCCATATTTGTATAGCATTAAAAGGATCTGGAACTTTTGTTTTTCCACTGAGAGTTCTGGTTTGCACAGTTATGCCATGTGGGTGAAATGTTATGGATGATACTCTGATGTCCTATTCTCTTGAAGGCAGCTGCACCACCAGAAACTCACAGAAACACTGAAGAGAAGAAGAGTTATGATGTTGCAGAGCACTGTCATTTCCCAAATAGATCAAAGTTTAAACTGACATTGTTGTACATATTTTATCTGGTCATTTTGTGCAAGATTTAGCAACTAAAATCATAAAATTGCACAGAACAGAAATATTTTTTTCCACTCTGATTGGCTGCTGTTAGGCCTACCGATTTTAAGTTGAATGTCCATTGCATTTTTTGTAAATGCCTGTAAAAATAATTTCTATTCACATGGCTTTTTTGTTCTCTGGGAAATAATTTTTGATGATAAACATAAATACAAGCATAAAAATCAAAATATCAACAATAGTGATAGTAATACTAAAAATAAAATAATATTCAGTGCAAAGTAGCCTACAATTTCTTTGTTGGGGGGCGGTAAGGGACCTGGATAATGGATAGGGAGGCGCTGGCCCAAAAAAAGTTGAGAAACACTGTTCTAACTGAAATCTACAAAGTGGAAACTAGCAAAGAAGGACACTGATTCAATTCCTTTAGTTTGCTGTATCAGTTCAATTACACCAGACCTTATACATCAATGACATGTTTAAAGCTACACTAAATTATGCTAATGCAATTGGAAGTAAATGTATTTTAATTCTGTAAGGGGAAAAGAGAAAATAAGAAGTAACAATGAATCTGCTCACCTAAGTGCATCATGTAGGACAGTTTCCCAAGGAGAACTTCCAACCGAAAAATTCCCCCTTTGAGGTCAACGGTCACACATCCTGAGCTGGGGATCTGAGAGAAACAACATGACATACTCAGCATATTAGGCAGCATTCACATTGCGGCATGAAGTGACCCAATTCCAATTTTTTATCAAATCTGATTTTTTTTGCCATGGCCGTTCACACTTCCAAATATATGTGTATGCGTTCTGCAGTTTGAACGGGCAAACAACCGGAAAGTGTCCCGCATGCGCAATAGAGGGCGCAATAATGTCAGCGTACTCAGTGTTCTGCCAACCACCATAAAACGAATAAGTGCTCAGTGTTTGCGGAAGCAAACATGGATGCTAACAGTGGAGCATAGCTTGCACATTTGAAGTTGTCAGCATATTAACAACTTAATCCTCATTATAGTCCGTCATAGTTGTTGTTTTTCTTCTCGCTTGCGAGTATCAGGACACAGACCAGTGACAATTGTCAAGTATCAGTGACGTTCAGGACGGATGAATGCGACCTAGGCATTAGGTCACATTTGAATCGGAAACGTATTGGATACCCAAGTGGCCTGGGTCACATTCGAAAAGAATCCAACCTGTGTTGTTCAGACTGTCATGGAAAGAGTAGATACAGGTTGCATTACGTCAAAAAAATCGGAATAGGGTCACTTCAGGTTGCAGTGTCACTGCAGAATCGTCTGGCAGCAGGCTTTTAATACCCAACAAGGTTTCAGCAGATTCACTACAGAAACATAAGAATTCAGGCAATGTTTGGAATTTCTCTGCATCTTTTAAACAAGTGATTAATTTTAGTTAAATCTTCATTACCTTTCTTTTGGCATAAACAGCCAGATGAACAGTTGCATCAGTTTGAAACCAGTCGTACCTTTAACAGCAAACAGCACATGCAGTTAAAGTCATCAGTCTTTAACTACACCTCTTTGCAAAAGTTTCATACCGAGGCTGAGAGTCTTTGTTTGGTGGAGGAGGCCCTGCAGCAGGTGGAGCAAGACCTGTTGATGATGAAGGCAGGATGATGGCTGAGGAAGAGATGTCAACAAAAGATTACAATCAGTACTTTTTATGTCAAATACATGACTCTACTGCATCAATGACTCTGAATAAAATGTTTTATCATTATTATCCATCCATCCATCCATTTTCATTACACCCTTGTCTCTTAGTGGGGTCGGGAGGTGCTGGTGCCTATCTCCAGCCACGTTCCGGGTGAGAAGCTATTATTATTATTATTATTTATTATTATTATTATTGCAGCTGTTGTTGGGTTCAACAAACATCGAAGTATAAAAACCTCTGCAACAGAATTTTATGCAATATTCACATAAAAATAAAAAATTGGATCTGATTAAAAGTTATTATGAAGAACACATTTCATGAAAACACGACATTTTGGTTATTTTACCTTAAAAATCCATAATCAGAAATAGTAACAAGTTATTTTATTATGAGGGCAGAATGTGATTACTGCTTTGTTTTCTGAGGATATTGAGTTGACACAGACAGAGTAAGTGTCACAGTGACTTACATGGTGGTAAAAAAAGGGCAGGAGTAATTCATCAGATCACATTCCATAACATGTAAACAGAATGAACTCGTATCTGATACTAATCTAAAGTCACATTTGGATTAAAACAGCTCACTAGCTTGGAGATCTGAGTTTTTTCTCAATCTGCTCCCCAACTCTGGAACTCTCTGCCTTCACATATTCACAATATCGACTTTCTTCCTACTTTAACATCACAACTCAAAATGTATGTGTTCAAGGTGGCCTTTTTTTGTCATTTCTTATTTGTAATTTTTTTCTTCTACATCTGTTTTCAGTTTTAGTGTATTCTTGTTTTATATTTTTGTTAAGTGTCCTTGGGTGTCTTGAAAAGATGTAACATGTAAATGCATTATTGTTATAATTATTAAAACATTATTAATTGTATAAATTTTATGAAGTTTTTATCCCAAACACTTCATCAGAGTGTATTACAAACACAAACTCTGATGCATTGTCAGGACTTGAACCGTCTTGAATTTTCTAACACAACATTTTTCTCACTATTTTAAAAACAAAATGACTTGGTTAAAAATTGCTTTCCAAAAAGCAGTTGGGGAAAATATAACAATCAGCATGACTCGTTAAGAGATATTCAGAAACACTTGGTAAACATGTGTTTACAGCTATTAATATGTTTACAGGGAGGATTTAGAAGGACTAATGTCAAAGTAGAATCAGTTTCTTGTGACATTTTCTTTAAGATTACAAGACTAAATTCCATTTTAGTTCAGGGCTGAAACACCATATCCAAAACAAATCAAATAACAAACAAATCAGCTTTCACCTTTACTAGGTGTTGCGGCCTTAGTAGTCATCCGTCCAACCAGGCATTCTTTTAACATGGACTCATAATTGACCCATCGATGAACCTGCAAGACACAGCAACAACACCCAGGTGAGAAAGCTCATAAGGTCAAGGTCAACACATTAGTACGCTTAAAAAATAACATAAAATAAGAGAATTGTCTTCCATGGGATAATTTTGTCTTTGAAGATGGGACAATGCTGCAATACAACAGGGTTAAAGCAATACTTCAAACAAAGTCAATAACAATAAATACATAAAACTAGCACAAATTATTAAATAGACACGTACATCTAATTTTGTGCAAAGAAACACAGTGATACACCATATGCTGACTTTGAATGAGCAGTATATCCACACAAACACACAGTACCTATTCACAAACAATTCATCCCTTTCATACAAAGGAAATGCTAATCAACTGAGCCTCCTATTGCTTTGTTCAGACTCTGCTAGTCTCCATTGACCAGGCTGATGGAGAATGGTACAAACAAGTGCTTATGATGGTTGTATTTACACTAATAACATTCTGATGAACATTCAAACATCAGACAAAAAGCAGGTTTGCATGCACATTTACCAAAATGTGGCTTTTGTGGAGATTTGGTGATGTGTATCATAAATAGATTGGACAGGTTTGTAAATCCCCTGATAGCCAGGTGATCTTGGATACTTACAATTTGGGGAACGGCAATGAAAAAGCTGAATATACCTAATGGTAGCATGGCATCAATAATCAAGGAGTCCACATGCTATGTTAAGGACCAGGGTACAAGTATTTACCTGAAATGGAAGCTAGTTCTGGTATTTCTGGTAGTTGAACAGTTTAAATCCAGTGCTTGATGCTTCAGTTATGGTTTAATAAGCTGAGAGGCATCTTAATTCATGCGTTACAAAGTACATGTCTGAATCCAGAAAGGGATAAAGATATAGTTCTATAGCTATCAAAAGGTCTCTGGCACAACTTCACCCTCTTCCAACGAGCATGGAAAGAAAATATGGTGAGGTAAAACGCTCCAGCAGCACATGAAGTACTAAAAACCACATCAGGTTGTGTCCTTCATCAGGGTCATTCCTGACATAGAGTTTAAATATGATTAACTTAATCTTAACAGAGAAATGTAATATGAAATAGCTTTAACAATATTGGATAATAGAGACCATTTGAGATTTACTTTCTTTTTAAGCACAGCTACCTGGTCAAAAAGGTCAGTCCCGTCTATTCCTGCTGCCTTCATCAGCTCCTCTTCTCCACCAGGATGGTAGTCCATGTAAGGTGTCACATTGTAAACCATGCCTGAACATGCATAGAAAAAAATCAGCTTAATCTGTATAATGTTGTAATGTCTTCTACAGGTATTGGGTACCAAAGAACCTGTTTTAAGAAACTGTTATTAGGTAATAAATAGGAATGAGGGATTAATTTATTTAAAAAGTAAAATCTGTCACCATATCATGACATTATTTTATTTTATGTGAAAAAAAAAATCAATCTCCTCCACCATTCCAATGGCTGATAACCAATAGCCAAAAAAATACCAGGAAATAAGAAAGGCTAGTGAGTAAAAAATGTAATAATCAATAATCTAAACTAGACCGAAAACAGTTGACTGTATAAAGCTGAGCTGCAGTGTGGAACTTCTATACAGCATATTTTTTTTACATATTTGTTAAAACTATCACCATGTCATGACAGTATGGTTTAAGACCGATGATCTGTGAAAATTAATTGAGCTCCTCTGCCTTCTCCCAATGCTAGCTAGATACAACCAGTCAGATCGAGGTGGCAGGTCGTAGAGCTGTCAATCACAATAATGTAACTGACAGTTAGCCTGTTGTGAATTCACAGAATAGTTAGCATAGCTACCAAAAATGACAGCAAATTTGTTTTCCTGTAACAGCAAGTTGTTTTTCTGCTGTTAAAACATTTAACAGCAAGTACATGAGGTTGACAGACAGCGCTAATACCTGCCTCATAGCTGTAATTGGTTGTTTTTGTTCGGAAACACAGTTTTTAAACGCTGCGTTTTGTTCCAGCAGCACTATTTGTAAAGCTACTCCAAGACGAACATGTTGAGTCATAATTATTGTATTTAAGTTGAATCTGTTGAATCATTTTATCCATTTAATTGATTAGTTTTATAATTAAGTTGATACTTTTTCTTTTTTTACTTTGTATTGCTAAGACCCGCAACAAGACCAGGGAGGAGGTGGAGGAGAACGATTTTTTCACATAATATAAAATAATGTCATGACATGGTGACAGATTTAACCAAAATGTAAAGTAAATATTCTTTCTAAAAAAGTTACATACTGCAGCTTTAATGAGAAGAATTTGAAATGGGAGGAAGGGCTGAGCGCTGTGAGTGGCTGACGGTGTGGGAACCGAGAGCAGAGCAGAGCAGCTGACAGTAGACGTAGAGAAAAGGTATGTCATCTTAGAGCCTTTAAAAATCACACAATAAAATCAAGCTACGATACTGAGGACAGTTTTTCCCAGGTTTATTTGTTATTTCTCCCTACATGTAAAATAGCTTTCCAGAATGTTATGTTGTTTGAAATGTTTTTTCTAAATGAAGACTTAATTCATACGATAAAACACTGTCAACCAGTGATTTACATAATCACTTCATAATAATCTGAATGAAATAATTTTAGGCAGACATTAACTATAATTTAAGTAATGTGTACTTTTATCTCCTACTCTGCAAGTAACATGAAGTGTTTTGTCAGTAAATATGGCAAAAAAAGGAAAAATAAAAATTCAGTCATTTTTCAGTCTAGGAAAAGGCCAAGCAAGAAATGCTGTATTTGGAAAGGGTAGTTACTGCCATTTTCCAAATAAAAATGGTTGAAGTTTTTATGAAATTGTTTCATGATGTAGTTATTAGGTAAAACAAGAGAACCAAAAATATGCAGAAAAGGAAGGACAGTCCGGCAGAGTCAAATAGGCACAGTGTAAGTATGATGTTGATGAAGGTTCTCAGACACCGGGGACATGGCCGAACCAAAAAAGGCTTAAAAATAAAGCAACTTAATCACAAGAACTGAAGTACAGTTGCTTTTTAAAAACTTTATTTTGTTTTTTGTGAGTTTGATTAACTTGTGTGTTAATTGTTGAACAAAATCCTCTTCATCCGGACATGTACTTAAGCAACAGTACGGGTAGTAAAAGTATGTTATGAGTAGTTCTCCTGGACAGTGTGGAGTTTGGTGAGCATTTTGATGAGACAACATAAAGGCTTTGATGAAGTTGGAGAGTGCACTCCTGTCTGGAGACAGATTCCCTAACTCACTATCCTGAGCTAAACACAATTATCCCTATTTTTGAGGCAGTAGAGGTTTTAGAAGCACTGGGTTTATCTGACCAAGTAAACATCCCTCCTCAGACCTGCGCTGAGGAGGTCTGAGGAGTGCCTGACTCTTCATATGAAGCTGACGGAAGCTTTAGTGCACTGTGCAGGTGGAAGACCTGAAAAAGATATTTTCTGGTCTTTGCACTATTTAATCATTATTTTGCACAGAATATAGTAGTTAATATGCATGTAATTTATTAATTTGAATTATATACATACAAGTTTTAATTTAAATAATGTATAACTTCTGTTGACAGACACTACAATGAACCAATAATTGAGGAATTTTATTAAGCGGGGTTATTCATTAAAACTTATTTTTATATAGAGCTTTACATTTCTGTAGAGGTGTAGCAGCTATTAGATCTGTGACAGTTGTGAATACAATCTGTGAATACAAACCAAACTCAAATCTAAACAATATTTAATTTTTAGTTTGAATTCTATGGCTCTCAACAGTTTGTTCAATGTTTGATGTTCATTGCCACTTACTACTCACTACTGGTCCTTAGATAGAACACATTAAAAACCTTTTATCTAAGAGATAGGGACACAAGGGACATGAATTTTGTATTTTGCAGACATAAGGGACATTGTTGTAATAATTAATATTGCTATTAATGTGACTACAAAATACATTTTAGCTATACCATTTCAACCACTTTACCAATTATTGAATTTGGTCTATGTAGTGCTAATAAGGCTCCATTTGTACATTTTATAACGTTCTATTTCACTGTAACTTTGACAACCCTCACCCCAAAATTGCACTTAAGAAATCTCAGTGTTTATTGTCCCTTGCAATAATGAAATGGAATTTCCTCCTTTTTCATTTTCACCAGGAAATATACCTAAAACTACTAAAAAGTCCACATACATGATAGCAGAAGAACGGGAGCTGGTCAAAAGGAGGGACAACAATCTCTCTGATGAGCTGGGTTTCCCACAGTGTATTATGAGCCTGCTCTGTGAGGCAAAGGCTCTGAGGAGGAGCTGCATCTGGAAGGAAGCGCCCTGCCCATCAGGCATTTTGCAGTTAAATGGTTGCCATGAAGATTAAAGGATTTCTAAAATGTTCATGAATACAATCAAGGAAACACTCCAGGTATGTATTTGATGAGGAAATAATATAAAAGTTAAATTTTTACCCTTTAAAGGGTGGGATTACTACGCAAAATCAACTATTTAAAAAAAATCTTTATCACATTATGCTGTAATTTGCAGAGATGCACTGATTTGATATTAATATCTCTATTGGTCCTGATATTGAAAAAATATTTTGATCAGAAATCAGTGGCAATGGAAACGATCCATAAAGACAGATGTATTCAGTAAAATTCTATGCTTTATTGGAACTTTATTGGCCACTCACACACTTTTATTTGGTTTGGGAGGAATTACAAGCCTACTGATCTTATCATAGAAACTACAATGTTCCTAAGAACGGTTGCAAATGACATCAATAGACAGCATGGAGAAGCACTATTATGATCATGTGAAGGGGGACTGTCAGAAAAGGCAGGAGATTTTTAAAAAACACAGGCTGATTTCAAGGATTCGGATATGACTATGATACAAAGTCAAATTTCTCTTAAGTTGTTTTTATAGATATAGCATCTCTGTAAAATACATTATTATGTTATTTAAAGTAACAATTATTATAAACTGCACTATGTGCCTAGAAAATAATGACCCCTTGGTCTTTTTGACTCACCTCGGATGCAGGTCCAGCAGTCCTCCCTTTTGTTATGCTTCTGAAGCTCATCCTGGGTCACTTCAATAAGGCGCCCTTTCAGCCCTGTCAAGTCTTTGCCACTTTTGGCAAACCGGATCCAGTCCATCAGACTGTGGCCCGGCTTCAGGGACACCTATCACACAGAGATAAACAAGAGGGCGTGAAGCTGCTGCTTGCAAAGAAATAAAATATTTAATGATTGGTCGCTAACGTCCCAGTTAGCGTGCCAGTTAGTGTTAGAAAAAAGACAAAGGAAATACGTAGATCGCGACAGTGACATTAATGTTGGTTACATAGCTTTCTCAGCTCTGCTTGGTTCAAGTGTTACCTTGTTTCTCCCCGACTGTGCCGACGGGGAGACCCTCTGTTGGGAGTTGGGCGCAGGGAACGACTGGCTCGGGATGTTCAACATGTTATGAATGCTGCTCCAGTTTTGTATAAAACCTATTCAAACATTAGCAGTTTAGCACAAACACAGAGGAGCAGGCAATGATATGTGGTCACATACGCAGCATTCTGTAACAACAAAAAAATTCCGTGTTGTGCACATCCCTTTAACACTTATGCATCAAAGCTAGGTTAAGCTAGGCTAGGCTAAAACGAAATAGGTCTCAATCGGCCTCATTCACGAGAACTACTGCGGCACTGTCACATTAATCAACAAAGGCATACATTTTTTTCTCGTGAGAACTGATACTTAGTGCGGAAATTCAAGTGTCACTCGATATGTGAGAATTAACTACGAGTTAATGTCCTGTGCCTCACAGTTTCCGTTTCCATTACGAAGACAACATGTGGCGCCTATGCTGACGTGACAGTTATGTCAACAAATTGCGACAATCTTGTATGGCAGGCCGTTTAAACATAACATCCACACTGTTTTCAGACATCTAAAATTGGTTTATTGACTAGATAAACCAGTTTTATGCTGGAGAAAGTATTCGAACTATTTTTGTAACTCAGTAAGAAAGGAAACAGAGGATACGGAGATGGCATATGATTATGTCCCCTAACATAGTTGTTGTTATTACCTCCTCTTTTAGTGTTATCTCATTTATTTATTTATTATACTTTGTTTTTATCTGATGGGTCTTTAATTTTATTGTTTATATGAATGGGTCTATGGAACGCCAAACTACGTTGCTTTGGATATCTATCTATCTAATAATGTGTGGACAATGAAAAGAAGAATGAATGGGATTAAAAAAGAAGATGGTTATCCTTACTCCCTAAGCATCCCTACTGACCCGACCCGGATAAGTGGAAGAAAATGGTTAGATGGAAGGACACAGATTTATTTTTGCAACATTTACTCAAGATTTTATTATAAATAAACTGTGAGGTGCTGTGGTGGCATAACTGCGTTAAGCACAACCCACACATAGAGGCTTTAATCCTCAACGCAGCTGCTGCAGGTTCAATTCCCGTCCTGGCAACCTTTGCCACATATCTTCCCCCTTCTCTAATTATCCATTTTCCTGTCAATTCATTATCAAATAATGGCCACTACAGCCAATAAAACCTTTAAATAAATTATGCAGCAAAGATTTGAATTTTTCCACTTTTTTTTAGAATTACTTAGAGACTTATACTTCTTTTTTTTTACCAGACACATTGGGTGTTTTTTACCTAAGGGTTTTGCGGTATGGGATCAGTATTACAGATACCAGCTTGAATTTTTAACCTGCAAAGCAGTCGCGCACTGGTCCAGCGCATTGAAAGCTCAAACAACGTGTTTCGGCGAAGTTGTCACACTTTTTTCACGTTGTAGCAAATTAATCTAAACAATTCCAAATATATAAATTAATTACAGATTTTAGTTCTAAACTAGCTTAAATATATTCTAACTGTCCAAAGAAAGGTCTTTCTGCATGGAGTTTGCATGTTCTCCCTGTGCATGCATGGGCTCTCTCCGGGTAAATGACTGTCAGGTTAATTGGTCTATCTAAATTCTCCCTAGGTGTGAGTGTGTGTGTGAATGGTTGTTTGTCCTGTCTGTCTCTGTGTTGCCCTGCGACAGACTGGCGACCTGTCCAGGGTGTACCCCGCCTCTCGCCCGGAATGTTAGCTGGAGATAGGCACCAACAGCCCTCCCGACCCCACTAAGGGACAAGAGTACACAGAAAATGGATGGATGTCCAAAGAAGGAATGTGTGTGGTACACAGTGCGTGTATATATATATATATATCTGCGATGGACTGGCGAACTCTCCAGGGTGTACCCCGTCCCCGCCTCTCGCCCAAAATGTCTCGCTGGACTTGAGCACCAGCACCCCTCCAGATCCCACTAGGGACAAGGGTGTAAGAAAATGGATGGATATATACATAGGGAAGTCAGTAGAAAAAGTAATTTGAGTCTTGTTTTATTCTCAATGTCTGCCAACCAAAACCAAAAATAGAATGACGGAAAATCGTTGGTGTCTTCTCACCTCACCTTCTCCTCTTCACAATAAGAGCATACATTCGGATGTGAAATATATACATTGTATCCACCACACAGAATGTCACAAACACAAAAGCACATAACATGTGAAACAACATCACAAGTATATAAAAAAAAACTAAACAGCAGCAACAACCAATACAATTGAAATACCTAACGGTAATGACTAGAGGGTTTAATAAGTCACCCACCACGGCTTCTTTTCACAGGAACAGGGGTTGGAATTGAAAGAGACTCTCCAGATCGACTGCTACTGAACTGTCCACCTGAGGGGGACAAACCAGCTATAAGGTTTGTCCCCCGGAACAATGGATAAAGAAATGTGGGGACGACCACGGAGCCAACTCAACTGGGTCCCCTGGTAACACATGAGCTGGCTTCAAACAGTCCTCCGAATACTCTCCTGATTACCCCCCAGCTCCACCAAGGTCCCCTCTCCAAAACACGGAATGGACCATCGTAAGGATGCTGAAGTGGTGAGCGGTGTGAGTCATGGCGGATAAATACATACTTGGCAGACATTAGGTCCTTTGGCACAAACACCTGTAGAAGGCAGTGATGTGCTGCCAACGGGGCAAAAGATCTAGATTCCCCATTTATAACTGTTCTACTTCTGTGGGAATCAACTGAACCTGCTGGACCCGGAAGAAATTCCCCTGGTATCTTCAATGGCTGGCCCAGGACCAATTCAGCTGAAGAAAACTGCAGGTCCTCTTTTGGAACCGAAGGCAAGCCCAACAAAACCCAAGGCAGGCGATCTATTCAGCTATTATCCACCAACGAGGCCCACAATGCAGCTTTCATTGTGGGGTGGAACCTCTCCCAAAGACCATTGGCCTGTGGATGGTAGGCAGCAGTACGATGGACTTTAACCCCAAGACTCTCTGCTACTGCAGTCCACAACTCTGAAGTGAACTGGGGACCTCTGTCAGAGGTCAAGTCCAATGGCACACTAAACCGGGACAGCCAGGAGGAGATAAATGCCCGAGCCACATCATCCGAAGTTGTTGATGACAGCAGAACTGCCTCCGGGCACCGAGTAGTTCTGTCCACCATCGTCAGGAGGTAGATAAAACCACTGGAAGTCCACATGCACATGTTCAAACTTCCGTTGCGGGAAATGCTCCAGTGGAGCCTTAGTGTGCTGTTGCACCTTGGCACGCTGGCAAGCCAAACAGGAAGCCCATGTCCGTACATATTTACGGAGTCCCAAAGAGTCTTTGCCCCTACCAGTTTAACAGAAGCTTTTAACGCTCGGGTGTGAAAGGGAATGATCTGCATCAAAAACCCGCCGATGCCATGTTCGCATGTAGATGTTCGCAGATGTTCAGGGTCACCAATGTGGAAGTCAGCAGAAAAAGACGAAAAAGTAATTTGAGTCTTTGCCAGTCGAGGCATCGCAAAGAAGGGTTGTGCCACACTCATGAAAAGAGACCTCCTCTAAATGCAAACTGGATTCAGCCGCTTTAAAGGCCAGAATATCCTCTTCGGTCAGTTGGTCTATGACCATGGTGAGGTAGTCCACACCTAAATGACCAGAGGCAACCTTTGCTCTGGCCAGACAGTCAGCCACCAGATTATACTTGCCAGCTACTTGCTGAATGTCAGTAGTGAACTCTGAAATGGCAGACAAATGCTGTTGTTGCAGAGCCGACCACGGTTCAGAAACTTTTGCCATAGCAAAAGTCAGAGGCTTGTGGTCCACAAAAGCAGTAAAGTCCTCCAACATGAAGCGGAAATGGCGTGTTGTCAGAAAAAGGGCAAGCAGTCAATGGTGTTATATTTTTTTTTGTCATCCCAGAGTTTCCTGCTAAAAAATGCAAGGAGTTGCTAGGAACCATCCGCCCATTGCTCACAAACTGCCCCAACTGCATAATCAGAGGCATCAGTTGTTAGAGCTACAGGAGCCACTGGAAATGGATGGGCCAAAAGCGCAGCATAAGCCAAGGCCTTTTTGGAATCATCGAAACTCATAAAAACTCATAATTACCAAAAGGCGTAATAACTGCGGTTTTGGGTACATCTAAGGGATGCACTGGAACCTGATGGTAGCCTCGCAGTAAGTCCACCTTAGAGAAAACGGTTGCTCCAGGCAGGCGGGCAGAAAAGTCCTGAATGTGAGGAATTGGGTACCTGTGAAGTGCTTCAAAATGGTACAATTCAGCAGTATTGTGTAATTTTTTCTACAACGTAAACATCCAAATTTTTCAAACAAGTTAATGTGAAACAGAGCTTTTCTAAAACAGGAGCAAATTCTGTCTCATGTCAGCATGAATGTTTTCTGCCACAATATCCCCATTTGTTAACTCACGTTTTCACTGTCTTTACATGTCCATAATCAATGCAGTTAAAACACAACAACTCCCAGTGGTTTGCTATTGCAATCTGTTTTTTTGAACTCTGCCATTTCAGAGTTCACTACTGACATTCAAAAATAGAATGAAGAACAACGGTTGGTTTCTTCTCACCTCACCTATATATATATTGTGTGTGCATGCGTGTGTGTAGGGGTGGGGGCGTGCGGGGGTGTGCACGCACATATTTCTTCTTTGGACAGTTAGAATATATTTAAGTTAATTTAGAACCAAAACCTGTAATTAATATATTTGGAATTGTTTAGTTTACTTTGGCAACTGAGTTATCACAAATATGCCACAAATAAATAAATCAAGATGTCCCCAAAGCAGGGGTCCACGTAGCTCCAGTGCACCACACGCAGCTAGTGACGGTTTCTGATATGGGCGAGAAAGGCCCAGGGCAGCATCTTGTGGGAGGTGGCATGAGCGCACCAGGTTAATTGGCCCAACTTAAAATCACTGATCATTGGTTATTATTTACTGTGATGTATTTGTGAACAAACCCAGCCCCAACACAGATTACACTATATTGGTGCCATAGTAACACAACAATCAAACTATCAAGATGATTCGTTGCACTTCTACAAAGTAAATGTTGTAATTAAATTGTAAATGCACAATTTAATTTTTTTATTTTATATCTGCTGAATGTATTAAATAACATTTAATATCATTGTCATTCTCAATAAATAAAAGCTAAAGTTTTACAGTCTTAAAATTCTAGATTTCTGAGGTGCTAACATTGAAAAAATATGTAGTTAACCCCTCTGAAATTTATTGATCTTTAAAAAAAGTCTGATGCCAAATTGCTATGGGGATTAAACAGTTAGATATTATTAGGTTTTAATTAGTATAATATGAGCAAATTTGGTTATTTCATAACACACTTCATAACCAGCGACTTTCTCTCCTATGGTCTGTTTAAAAATTACAGTCTCAGATCAACACAGCCCTCCAGCATTGACAGCAGCAGAAACAACAACATCATACCTTTTGGGGAAAACATAGATTAAATTTGCTTTGCATTGTCCCCACATGATGACAGTGATATAGTATTATCTAATTTAATATTAGATTCTTGATTAATATGAGTTGTTGCTATGTTGTACGGTATTTAAAAATACTGTTCAATGTGTCCCTTTTTAACTTTGAGCCCCTGCCACTCTAAAGGTCTCCTCACAGCCCTGGGTTAAGGAGCTGCTGGAGGATTATCTGCTGCCTGACCATTACCTTCTGCCAGTTATCTCAGGCCTGCTGAGCTCCAGTGGTCTGCTCTTGTCTTCCAGTGATTGCCTCTCATGTCCTTACTAGCTTTTTCATCTGTGTTCTCAGCTCTGCCCTCTGCTTGAGCTAATTGAGTTCTACACTCACAGAAAACCAACAAAAGGTTGTGTTGGTTTTCTGTGTATTCTGACTCCAGCGCTCACCTGCCTGGCCGCTCTCTGATGCTCCCTCTCTCTGTGACAGACCTCAGATTCTCACACCTGGCAAGCCTCCCACACTCTCCACCAGCTGAACCCGACCAGCCCTCCTATGTAACAGTTCCTGCATGAAGCCTCCTTATGTTGTAAATACCCTTAATTTTCACCCCTTTTAAGTGATCGAGTCTGCAAGTGGGGACTTTCCAGAAACATGACAGTTTTAAGTGTAATGGCAGAAGAAAATAGGAAATTCTTAGATTTTCAAAGCATTCTTTAAGTTCACAAAGATTGCACATATCTCATGATTCTGAGCTCTTTCTACATAGTGGCATTTTCTGACAATTCTTGCAGTCCAAAATTTTGACAATTTGACAGCAGCACAAGTGACTTATGCTCAATTCGGAAAACTACAAATGTAACTTTCATAAAAAAAACAACAACCTTGAATTGTAATTAGGGATGTGTGTCAAATGACAGATTCAGTGACATGATGTGAGATATTTTCATCCGTCAAAATACAACTGAAAATATCTTATTTTCTTAGCCATAATATCAGGCATTTATCTTAAATTACTATTCAGGATAGCTGACACGTAGTTCTGTAATATAAACATTTTTTTTTAGCTAATTGCAGTCAGATGAAACTGATTTTATGTTAATACAGCCTGCCATAGCCCCACAACAAAACACACAAAACACAAAAATGAGCAGCATTGAAACCAGCTCCTGGTGTGCAACGCACAGCAGGAGCAACGACAGAGAATGTTTTCTGCCACTACAGGTGAAGCCAACCCATGGGATGCAACAGCAGGCAACTATTATATAATAGTCATAAGTGTGCAGAGGAGCTGCTGTTGTACTAAACAGAAGGTATTACACAATTGTCATAGTTGCATCATCTTTTATTCTGTGTCCTCATGCTAAATAAGAACACTAGAGTGCCTCAATGCAGTCAGAAACTCACCTGAAAGAAAAGTGCTGAAAAAGGAGATGAAGGATGAACCATTTCTTCCTCCACAAAATACAGTCTCAGTGTCATCTTTCTCATCCTCCTTCGAATCTGTTGGGTTTGCCTTTACCATCATGGAATCATAATATCCCACGTAGCAGTGCTGTGTTAATTCACACTTAATTGCTTCAATATACAAACCTTGTCTTCCGTTGCACTGGCATTTTCCTTTCTAAAGTTTAATCTGGTAAGAGGATTTCTGGACAGACGTTCTTTTCAAAATAAAGGTCAAATCTTTGAGTGTACTGTGTGTAGAGGTTTTGCTATTTAACAATATATAGCCTCAATAGATATATGCAATTGCCTTATTTCAAATCTCATTCTTCTCCCAGAAATGATTATCTGCAGCAGCCATTAGACTTGATATATCAGGACACGTTCATCAGTTTATCACAGGGTAACACTCAGGACCAACATGCATGGAAACACTCAGACCTGAGGACAATTTAAAATGACCAATAACTTAAAAAGTATATGTTTGGACTGTGGGAAGAAACAAAGTGCCCAGAAAGAGCCATGGATTCTCAGGGATGTAAACGGATGCTTTCTGCGTTGTGCTGCGTTGTGTCACAGCCTAATTTATTAATTAGGCTGTGACACAGGTTCTTTGGAATTGGTAGATTGTTGGTTTATTCTGACTGCCCGCGCCAAGAGCTTTGCAAAACAAAAGTATATAGCAAAACCAAAAATAATTTCTCCTACTTTACTATTGTTTGTTCACTTAAATATCCACATTAAGGAATGCATTGGTGTATTACAAATGTGATAACAAATACCAACTTAATGAATCTATAAATAAACTGGATGCATTTAGATAAAAAAAAAAAAATAGCCACCCCTCCCACAGG
Organism: Girardinus metallicus; assembly: GCA_903067095.1. NCBI lineage: Eukaryota > Metazoa > Chordata > Actinopteri > Cyprinodontiformes > Poeciliidae > Girardinus > Girardinus metallicus. The sequence continues at coordinate 789 of CAEGAE010019338.1, read as the reverse complement.
ACAACATGACAAAAGGGAAGGATCTAAGAGACGTTAACAATTTAACTACAATACAACAGAAGGAGAAATGAAGAGGAGGGGCGCCACGGTCTTAAAGTCAGACAGTTAAAACAATGACAGAGTTTTCAAAGGTGTTACAGTCTGGTAGGAACAATACAAATAACCAAAATGAAAGTTATTTTGTGTAATTATAACAAAAGAGAAATACAACCCAGTAACATCCACCGCCCTAGAATTACACAAAATGAAAGACAGCGTAAAACACACTCTGTACAAAGTAGAGTGTGTTTTGTCACTGCAACAATGTAACATCAGCAAAACAGCTATCCTACAATAGGGTCAGGAGACGAGAGATCCGCTCAACACGTAGAGAAATCCCACGGTATCCCATGGACAACCAGAGGTTCCTTTTACACCCCCCTACACAAAAGTAAATATATAGATTTACTTCTGCAAACAAAATCCTGCAGTAGGAGAAAGAGACAATCCTACACAATGGCAGGAGTCACATAAAAAAATTTGGAAACATCAATGACTGAAAAAGTGACTTAAAAAATCACTGTGTATGATTTTTCTAATTATTTATTTCTGTATTACTGTTAATCAGCAAAACCCCTGGCCCTCAAAGACCTGTTGGTCCGCCTCTAAAAAGTCTTCTTCTTCTTGATTTTACTGGTGGTTGGCAACAAACTGCTAGCATTACCACCACTTACCACCATGGAGTGTGGTTTGTGATGGTCTATCTATCTATCTATCTATAATATATATATATATATATATATATATATA
>CAEGAE010019311.1:0-33358 GCA_903067095.1 Girardinus metallicus | reverse complement strand
ACACATCCAACCCAAACACATCCAGCCCAAACACATCCAGCCCAAACACATCCAACCCAAACACATCCAACCATCCAACCCAAACACATCCAACCCAAACACATCCAACCCAAACACATCCAACCCAAACACATCCAGCCCAAACACATCCAACCCAAACACATCCAGCCCAAACACATCCAACCCAAACACATCCAACGCATCCAACCCAAACACATCCAACACATCCAACCCAAACACATCCAACCATCCAACCCAAACACATCCAACACATCCAACACATCCAACCCAAACACATCCAACCCAAACACATCCAACCCAAACACATCCAACCATCCAACCCAAACGCATCCAACCATCCAACCCAAACACATCCAACCCAAACACATCCAACCCAAACGCATCCAACCCTAACGCATCCAACCCAAACGCATCCAACCCGAACGCATCCAACCCTAACGCATCCAACCCGAACGCATCCAACCCTAACGCATCCAACCCAAACGCATCCAACCCTAACGCATCCAACCCAAACGCATCCAACCCAAACGCATCCAACCCAAACGCATCCAACCCAAACGCATCCAACCCAAACGCATCCAACCCAAACGCATCCAACCCAAACGCATCCAACCCAAACGCATCCAACCCAAACACATCCAACCCAAACACATCCAACCATCCAGCCCAAACACATCCAGCCCAAACACATCCAACCCAAACACATCCAGCCCAAACACATCCAGCCCAAACACATCCAACCCAAACACATCCAACCATCCAGCCCAAACACATCCAGCCCAAACACATCCAGCCCAAACACATCCAGCCCAAACACATCCAGCCCCACTCGGGCCTATGCTGTCTGCTTAACCTCACTTCCTGAAATGACTTGAGGCAGCAGATTGTAACTGAAAATAAACTATATACCTGCAGAACTTGTGAAAATGTTCAGCACCGAGAAAGAAAAACGAACCCAGCGGTTTAAAAACGATAAGAAAACCTCCTGGCTGCTGATCGGGCCGGGTGTACTTACTTTGATCCAGTTGGTTCTGGTTGAACACGGTCGAACCTCAGATACGATCGGATCTTCGTTTCACATCTGCGCTGCCATCTTGTCGTCCCGCTGGTCTCGTTTTTGTCTCTCAACCGATCAGGATCCTGACAGCAGCGGTTAAACTCTCCGGTCCTGTCCAGACGGATCATGGCGCTGCAGCCGCTGGGCCGGTACCGTCACGATGGCACCGGGCCACAATCAATGGAGCTCATTGACCGGACGCAGGGAAGCGTGGTTCAGCCCGATGGTGCTGCTCTCCGACCCGGTTCAGTCTGAGACGTTTTGGGGGAACGACGACGTTCCCGTCCCACAGAGAAACCAAACATCTGGTCTGGATCCGTCCAAATTCTGAAAAGTTTGGATCCTCTGGGGAAGAGGAAGCTGTGGGCAGGAGGAGCCGATCAGTTTCCTCCTGCTTTGGCTTAAACACAAAGTTTAGGTATTTTATACAATACAAGCTTTACTTTGGGGGAATATTGAGGTGAATTTCAGATTTGAAGCTTGTTACTCCACCAGTGTCTTTGGAGCCAATTGATCCATTGTTATGCCAAAATAAATAATCAGTCAGATCAGATAAACAGCTACTGATTATTACAGTAATCAATTACTGAAGTGCTAAGGAAAATAAATGGTGCTCCTGGATTGGCTGCCTTGGAAATGTCAGCCAATCGCAGGTCAACTAGCATTAGCATCAGTGTTTCAGCTTTCAAGCTACGTTTACTTTTTTAGATGTGGAAAACCCTGTGAACATTTTGGAGTCACATTCCACGTAAAAACGTTCACAAACTGAACCGGAATAGGCCGAAATCCACTGCGGTTTCTGCCGCAGCTACAGATTAGCATCGGTTTGGTTCTGCGTTGTAAGAAAACAGCCACCAGATGGCAGCAATCCTCACATTCTTCCATTACACGTATTAAAACTGAAAACTTTTATTTATTTTGTTTAAAAAAAAAAACAACATTTTCACAGCTATTTCGGACATTTTGTTGAATCCATGGCAGGAAGAAAGAAGGCGGTTCTGTCAGGAAACAGAACCGAGTGTAATCAAATTCTGCAATGAGACGTTTGGACCCGGTCAAACATGTCCAAGATAAAAAATAATCCTGCAGATAAAAATGTCTTTCAGCTGCAGAGAGGAGCGCCGCCTTCATGTTAGCTTAGCAGTTTGAAAGAACCCAAAGGAAGCTTGTTGGATGGACAAAGTGTGGGCTGTGGCTGGTGCTGGACGTGTTTGTCGCTCCGGGCCTCTCGTTTCATGTTGCTCCCACTTTGAAGAGCTCTTTTGAATCCTCTGTTTTCCTTTTCCAATATTCATTCGATTATGTGGGCGTTTCTTAAGCTAATCACCCAGAAACGGTCCAATCTGGATCCTGGATCTCCCCGGGAACGAACGCGGCGTTCCGGGGGGGGAATTTCAAGTTTCGTGCCAGAAAGTTTTAAAAGTCAGGACTCTCCAGTTTAGTCGCCGTATTGATCTGGAACGAAGGCGGCTTCGTCTCCAGCACGTTATGGATCCAGCAGCTAAACGCGCAGCGGCTGATAATAGATTCCCGATGCGACCTCTGACCCTCTCTGCTCCTGAAACAGATTCGCTGTGGAAGGAAGTGGAGTGTGTGGGCAGCCGGGGCGCAGCAGCACACAGAAGAGCTGCTGTGCTGTGGAATTATCTCTGCTGTCCGTGTGCGTGGGCGGCGCTTGTTTACGCTGAAGGAGATGAAGATCTGCTCTGTGGATTCAGAATAACTCGGCTGACCTTCGACCTCCTGCGGCTGCAGCTCACTTTTCCTTACGTTTCTCATCTGACTCACGACGTTAAATATTCACCTTTTCGCATCATTTTACGTCAAAAACACAAACTTCAAAGGGTTTTATGTTAGACATAAGTTAGAGCACCACTGAAAGTGAGCAGAATGAAAATCTGAAAAGTGTGGAGTGTATTTTTGGAGAGCCATCTTAAGCTGCAGCTGCTTTCAGGTTCGTCTCGATCAGTTTTGCAGATCTGTAACGGACATGCTTGTCTGTTTCTTTCCGCAAAACATTTCAAACTCAGACACACTGGATGGCGAGCCCATCTGGGCTTTGACTAGGCCGCCTTCAGGCTATGTTCACACAACAGCCAAATGACACCCATATTTCTGACTTTTTCTTGGCAGTCTGAACGATCCAATTTTGATCCTTTCACAAGAAAATAAAAAAATAATACACTTCCATATGTGGAACAAAATATTTCCCAATAGTTTTTAAAATGTCTGCAGTCTGAAGGGTCACATTTTTCAATCAATCAGTCGATCACGTTTAGCTGTATAACGAATTTCAGCTCAAAGTTCTTTCCATCATTAAACTATGAAAAACATCGTATAGTCAAAATGTCTGAAAACCAAAAACAGGCATTACATCTTGTAAAGCGCCATCGTTAAAACCAAACATGTTGGTCAATGTTTTGATGATGTGCGTCATAGAACCATAAGTCTCCATGGCAACCATTCAGCTTTGCAAAACGCCTGATTGGGACCTAGCTCCGCCTTCGAGGCACGGCTCCTCCTCTGAGCTGCAGGTAACGGGACAGCAGCTCCTCCCCCACTCAGCTCCTTCAGACTAGCCAGCAGCAATTAGCAACCGCCTGAGCTCATTACAGGAGCTGCTGCTCAGAGCAACGCTGGTGAAAACGTTGTTAAAGGATTAATAGAGGAGCCATGTTGGGGTGACAACGTGGAGGCGGAGCTTCAGAAAGAGCAGGAGATTTTAAACAGACAGTGGCCCAATTTCAAGTCACTGAATTACAAAATCAGATTTGTTTTAAGTTATATTTGATACATGTAACATTTTAATAAAAACTGAAGTTAACAGTTACTTGATTGGACCATTTTATAGCACTAAATACAGAATGACCAGGCAGAAAACAAATAGTTTTTAGCATCCAGACCCGCAGTGTGTGCGTGTGTGTGTGTGTGGACTCTGGGGGTAAACGTTCCCGTCTCAAAGTTAAACTCTTTCAGCTCCAGACGTTACAGGAAGCGACCATCAGTGGATTTATGAATGAGATCAGACGGTTTATTTATAGTTCAGAGAATGAAGAGGCAAACAGCCGCAGGTCCAGTAAATCTCATGCTGGCCAGGAACCCCCCCCCCCCCCCCCGTAGATCTGGCCTTTGACTCTATAACGAGCAGCGAAGTGTCGGTGCTGGACTGTCGGGTCGTCTGGGGTCCGTTACCTGATCCGGCTCCCAGCAGCAGGCGGGGGAGGGGCGAGCCGGGTCAGTGTTCCTCTGAGTAAACAGAGGAAGGTGTTGTTGACCTGCTGACCTCTGCTGGTTGGAAAGGAGGTTTCGTTTCCACTCGCCACCTGGACCCGACGTGTGTGTGAGTGTCGCTCCCTGGTGGTGTGTTTATGGTGCAGAACCTCCGGGCTTCAGACTAAACCAACATGGCCGCCGGGTTCTGCATGAAACCTGCAGCCGGTCTGGAGTTTCCACAGAGGAAGAAGGTGAAAATCCCGACTGGAGCGCCGGTCAGCTCTGACCTCTGAATGTTGATTTCAGGTTAAAAACCTGCAACTCTGAGGAGAAGAGCTGGACGGGTCGATCCAAAATATCCATCAGAATATCCATAATATCGGTATCGGGTCGACACTTTAGATTCAGATTAGATCAGTTTATTTAAATAGGACATTTCTTCTGGTTCTGATTCTGCTCTGCATCCAGAACCAGAACCAAATGTGGAGCAGCAGCATTCAGCTTCTATGCACCACAAGTCTGGATCAAACTTCCAGAAAACTGAAAATCAGCCGAAACACTGAGAGCCTTTACATCCAGACTAAAACCCAGCTGGTCGGCGTTTCCTTCGATTCATGATAAATGAAACATTTTGATCTCTAATGACGGAAGAATTTAATGTTTCAGTTGATTTTTGACTCTGAACTCAGAACTAAAAAATCCCGATAAAAGACGGCACACAGTGAACATTAAAGGTTTTATTTAATTCTTGGTTTATTACTTTAATATTAAATACAGTGAGATTATTGTTAGTAAATGGTCAGATTTGGTTCGGAATGAAGTTTTTTGTTGAGAATCGCTGGATTTAACCTCCAGTTGCCTTTAGGGAGCGTTCGCAGACACCAGCTGTTGCGTAAAGTGGTGTTTATAAATGATAAGGTGTCTTTTTACCGGGATGAGGAGAGGAATCCTTTAATCTGTCTGGATAAACGGCCTTCCTGCGCTGAGCAGAGGGAGGATCAGACGGTTCTTCACTCAGATGTAAAGCGGGGAAACGCTCCGTCCAGAGAAAGCTGCGTTTCCTGGAGGATACATAAACTATTTAACAGTTTATGATGCTGAAAAGAAGCGAACGAGGCCTCGGAGGGGAGCGGTGCATTCCACGGCGCAGGAAGAAAATCCCCACAATGCCCCTCTGTTGTTCCCGACAATGTAAGGTGACACCGCTCCGCTCCGCTCCTCCTCCCCGGCAGGGATGAGCCGTTCTTTTCTCCATAAAGTGGGAAAAAAAGGGAGTGGGGCTGAAATCGGAGCGGTTTCCTGGGAGGTGGAGGAGATTTATGGCCTGTTTGTGTGCGAGGAGGAGGAGGAGGAGGAAGTGGGACGAAGGTCTGCCGATCCTGGACGGGTCGGGGCTGAGGAAGATCCTGAGGAGGAAGAGCTGGACTCTCTGAGCAGATGGACTTGGACTTGTTTCTGTTTCGATCGCAGGACGGGAAAGATCCAGGTGGGAAGGCGGGGGCAAAGGTCACTGCTGCCATTTCTGTCCTCTAAGCAGTTTACTCTGGTTTCTTCCTGTTTTCTCTCACCGAGCTGCAGAAACGAGCGAACACTGTGCAGGTTCTGCAGAGCCGACCCACCTGTTTAAGCGTCGATCCAGCAGGTCGAAACGCCGCCGGCGGTTTTCCTGCCGCGGCGCCTGCAGCTCCGTGTTTCTGCTCTTCTGCCCCGAGACTTTCAGAAGATGATCGGCGGTTTGAATCTGAATCCCTCGTTTCTGTGGATCTCGTGAGTTAGAAGCGAAACATGCGACGCCGCTTCGCTCCCGTTCCTCTGCAGGCGGTCGGTGGATTCGTGGCTTTTGGAGGGTTTTTTTTTTTAGGATCAGCCGACTCGTCCTCACATGCTGAAAAATGATTGACTGGACGAACTCGGTTCAGTTCACGGCGGTTTCTCCATCCAAAACACACAAACTGCTCGACCCACATGCATCAGGGATTTCAGAATGTGAATAATTTAGTTTGGTTCAACACAATGAAACTCAGTTGGGTTAAATTTTATTATTTGTGTTCGACTAACATCGCCTAAAACAATCAACTCTGTTTTATTTAACACTTGAAATCAGAGCAGAAACTTTTCGTAGGTTTTTGTGAATTAACTTCCATTAACAAGATCAAACTGCGAACAGAAAAATGTTTTTCTGCATTTTCAAATAATCTCTTTTCTAAGGCGGATTTGTTTTCGTGTTTTTAGATCATAAATCTTCTTTTTAGTATAAAATGAGAAAATATAATCCGATTTTTCTTTGTTAGTCAAACTTTACTTAAGTCGTGTAAATTTTTGCAACAAAGCAGCAACGATATAAAGTCTGCAGTTCATAATAAAACTTAAAAACTATTTTTTTTAATTATTATTAAAGGTTTTTTAAAGACTTTATATCTCCAAAACCAACTGAAAGACATTCACCTCTAGTAAATCTTTGATTTCTGGGGAATTAAACTGAAAGCTGCAGCTTTTCCTAACAGGAAGTGGTAGTTGTTATGAAGCAATCTGATTGGCTGACATGGGGTTTAGCTTTGCGCTGCACTGCCCCCTGTGGGCCTGGCATGTTTAAAGCAACAGATTTGTTTCCTGTGGATGAAAATCTTTTCGGACACGACCCCATTTACAATGTTTTTTCTTTTTAAACAGTATTTCAGTGATATTTAGTTTTTATAAAGACCCGGATATAAAGCTTTGAGTAAAACCCGACCCGGGTCTCCTGGATCAGACGTCGTTCCTTCCTGTCCAGCAGGGAGTTTCTCCCTGAGCTGTTTATGGACTTGGATCTATTTATTTTACAGGTTATGATAAAAGCTCCACTCTGACTGACGTTCCTCATTTCTAGCTGTTGTTTTTGAAAAGTTGACTTTAGGGTTCAAAAACCGACTGCAGTGGAAATTAGGAACCAATCAGAGATCCTCCAGCTTCAGGTGTAACAGGTGCTGTTCTGCAGGAACCTGCTGCATCGTTTAAGTGTCTTAAAACTGGGTTTTAGAGCCAACAGAGCCGGGACAGGACAGGAGACGGGCCGATAAGAACCGCTCCGTTCCTCACAAAGTCCAGGTTTCTCAGCCGAGCTGGAAGCTTTCAGCGCCGCCTCTTATGGTTTTTGTTCTTCATCATGTTTTCCCTGTGAAAGATAAAAACATGGAGACTTTCAGCAGAATCTGCTGCGTGGACAAAAGACGGGAAGCAAAGATTAAATCCTGGATCAAGAGGAACATCTGGAACATGTTGATGAAACGTCAATATAATAAAAAAAAATATAAATCGCTGATCAAACATTTTAAAAGCTGGAGTTTTTTGTTAAAGCTGTAGTTACTTTAAAAAGAATAAAGAAACATTAAAATGCTAATTTAAAACAAATAAAAAAGTTAACAGACTCACTTCAGTCCACAATTATTCAGACCCCAGAAAGATTTAGGCTGGAAAAGTTTGGTTCTCTCAAAAGATATTAAACTCTGTAAAAAAGAGTATTTGCATTTACGTTTTATTTTTAAAAAATGGCGCGTTGAACAATGTAACAGACATTTGGAGTTGCAGTAAACAAACTGATGTTTCCTCTGGTATTTTTAGGATTTTATTGATGAGCTCAGAGTCTTTGAAGTTACATTCAAAGACTCTGGATTAAAGATAATCTCCTTTTAAAACCACAATACTGAACGTTTCACTGCAGATGGATGAAATGTTGCTATTAGCTTTTCTGCATTTGTCTTTTTATGAAGTATCAGTAAGTAAAACTGGGCTGACTTTAACAAAATGTGTTTATTTCTGTTGATATGTAAGTGTATGTAAATATCGGTTATTGTCTTTAAGTGAGGTTGAGGTTTTGTTGGCCGCAGAAAGTGACCTGAAGGCTTCAGCCGCGGCTCCTACTGAACAAACTGAGTCTTACTGTTTTATTCCAGACTTATTTTGCTGTATAAATATCTGCTGTAAATTCACAGTGAACTTTAAACTTAGAGTTTTAAAAATGGGTCAAACATTAACTGGAAATAACAGTTTGGAAAGTGTTGAAGTTGGAAGAGAAACCCTGGGAGAAGGAGGTGTGTGTGAGGGAAACGGAGGATCAGGATGCAGGAGGGACGTTCGGGTCGGAACCCGACCGACTCGTCCGTAAAGCTGCTTCTCAGAGATTACTGCTCTGAAAGTCTTGACCCGTCCCTTGGTGTGACCTCTGAAAGCGGTCCGTCTCTCCTCTGCTTGTCCAGCTTCGTTAGCGGTCCGGACGACTCGGATCGTCACTTTTAACTCCAGCCGCCTGTGAAATCCAGCCTGACGCCTCCGTTCAGATCGAGGCACATAATTAAGGGTCAGAGAGAGAAAGACCTCGTTACAGCGCCTCCTGCTGGCACAGAAAGCGACGATTAGAAGACAGGAGGGATGTTCCCGGGGAGTTTAACCTTTAATCGGGGTTTTTTTTTTGTGGAGCCGACTTTGTGTGGAGGCAGATCGGAGTCTGGAGGCGGCGCTGCTCTTCAGAGGTCAGGGAGGTCAACGCGGAGCGAGAGGGGAGTTGATTACTGCTCTGCTCTTATCTGCTCTAATGGAAGAAGCGCCTGCTGATTATTCTGCTAATCAGAGCCGTCCTCGCTGTGATTAGCTCCGCGCTCAGAGAGCAGCGGCGGCGCCGGAAACGGCCGCGGCGGTCCAGGGCCGTAATTTCATTACCGTCCCGTTAGTCTGCTGCTGCCGCCGCTCGGAACGCTGGGAAAATCCCAGGCTGGAAGAGGAAGTGTGTGAGTCCGTCCTCTTCGTCGTCTCGCCACACACTCTCAGTTAGACTTTGACTGGGCCGTTCCACTCGACGCGTCTGGCTTTTATGGAAGGTGGTTGAAGAAATGGCCTGAGGACTCGCAAACAGCAAAAAGATTTAAATAAATATCATTTATTAACGTTGGTTCCGCCCTGATGGGATGATTTAGATCGCACCAGAATGGCCTAGTCAAAGTCAGAATCCGTGGCAGAGCTTGAATATTATGGAGACTTTGGGTTTAGAAACAAACCTTCAGTTTCATAGCTCTGCTTGGTTCTGAGCTGTCAGCTAAAGTCCCGGTCCGGTCCGCTCCGGTCCGGTCCGGTCCGGTCCGCTCCGGTCCGGTCCGGTCCGGCCCGGCCCACCTGGACGTTCTTCCTTTGGATCTGAACTCCAGAGAAAACGAACCCACGTCAGATTGTCCCTCTGTGTTTTCGTCGGTCCTCTGACCCGACTCTCTGGGTTTTTCTGGGCTCCGTGTTCTGGAATCGGTCCGGCTGTTTCTGCAGCGTTTCCAGGATCAGTGAGCAGAACCCGGGCTCTGCTCCGGCTCTGTCAGCCAGTCGTTTGGGTTTTATTGTCGTAATTAGAGGCGGGCTGTCCGGGTTCTGTCCCGGCCCGGTTCATCACCTCCACCGTCTCCTCTGCTTATTTAATCTGCTGAACAGAATCTTCCTGTTTATTATCTCCTGCGGTTTATCGCTCCCTCTTTGTTTTCTCTCTAATCTTTCTGCCTTCGCTCCGTTTAATCTTTGCTTTTCCTTTTATCGCCTCTCCTCCTTTCACCTTCCCTGTTCGCTGTATTTATCTCTCCGCTCCCTTTATTCCCTTTTTCTCCACTCTTTGTCCTTTTCTCCTTCCAGTAATTCCCGTCACCTCTTCACCTCTTCCTCCTAATCTTTGCTCTCCATTCGTCTTCTTTTCTTGGCCGTCTCAGCAGCTTTCGTGGCTCCTGACGGCATCCAGCGCATACATCAGCCTCTCTAATTAACTCATAAATCATACTTGGGAAGTTTAAATGAGCGTTGGAGGGCTTTCTGCTCTCCTTTGAGCCACAAGACAAGCAGATATTTGTGCTGCGTTTAATGCCGCGTCACTCTGAAGGAACTCGTGTTCCTCTTTGTTCTCCAGTTTCACCGATTCCAGTGGACCGCCGGCGGGGGGGGGCAAAAGCTTTTAAATTAATGCAAACCTTAAAGGAACCTTTCATATAAAATTACCATGTTTAGTAATGCAAAATGAACAATTATGATGTAAACAGTGACATGTATGAAACGTTAATTTGGCTCAAATTTGCATAAACATTAGCTCACGCATTGCAGAAATGTAAGAATCTAGTATTTCAGATGTGCGGAGTTTATTTCTTTAAATCAATCTACGCAAGTAAGAGCAGCAAAAGTAATATTACTGGAATAAAAGAGAAAAGTGCCGTGCAGTGAAACTCCTCCTATAAGTAAGTAAAAGTATCCAGCATCACCAGCAAAGTTAGTCACCTGTTTTAGTTAAGAACAGGATCAGGATCTGCTGCTGAAACATCCTGAGACGTATGAATAACCGACGCTGCGCCAACGCAGGCTAACATCCACACACTTCCTTATCGCCGCTCAGCCAACAGAAAACAAACTCCTGGATTGGATGCTTCATGCAGAATTCCCAACAATTTGTTATTTCGCCTTCAACCTCCAGAAATCTGATTTCTAATCTGAAATTAGAAATCAGATTTCACAGCCCCCGACGTTTTATTTCTTGTTTCTGGAACTTCTCAGTAATTTTCTGCGTTTGTCATTGAGTTTTTAACTACTTTAAAACTCTCATGTTTGTATTAAATATGTCCTAAACTGAGGAGGTTTTACCAGTATAATCCAGTATAATCTCTAATCTGTCTCAGAACCGGATCAGTACCGATCCAAGAATCCACCGGAAGACGAATGAAATCCCAAAGTTTCTGTAAAATCCCACTTCGTCGTTTCCTGCCGGTGCGTCTCGGCTCTGCTGCCCCTGGGGCTTCTGGGTAATTAAAGAGGGATTAATAATCTGCGCAGCGGCGATGGCGTCGGGGTGACGGGGCGAGGCTCTACCTGCATTGTTTACGTCCAACAGTAGCGTCTGTTTCTGACTCCGTCTTCCTGCTGGAGCTAAACGCTCGACGTGACGCCGGGCGGGTCATGTGGCGCTCGGCGACCTGCTGGACTCCGCCCACTGGTGGCAGAGCAACCGTAGACCTGACCTGTATGACCCTTGACCTCTGGGTCAGCGCCTCAGCGTCGCCTCAGACCCCATCCTCTAACTTAGACACGCAAATAAACAATTTAATCATTTTTAATTAAGAAGATAAACATTTTATTGTCTAAAATCCTGAAATGCAGCAGCTTCAGTGATCGACTGTTTGCAGCATCAGTAGCTTAAAAATCCTGCTAACGTGTGGAAAACTTTCTGTTCGACCTGCTGGTTATTTGTTTAGATTAACTGATTATTGATTGGAGAGTTAAAGGTCCTTAATGTGAGATTTTTACAGAATTTGAACCATTTGAGGTTAAAACTCACTTGAAAAGCTTTGAGGTGAACAGATTTGCAGAAAAAGAAGAATTTTCCTCTTAAATGTAAAACATTTACACTGAATATGTTGTGTTTTTCACCAAATGGCCTCTTTTGGATCTCTAAACTCCAGTTAATGATGAATCAGTTGGGGATTATTTGGTTTCCTCTCATGTGACTCTTTTACTTTCTCTGATCCTGAATCTCAAATTTCCCTCCTAACTTTTGGTTGAGGTTTTTTTTCTCAACATGAACTGTAAAGTTTGTGGTAAACCTTCCTGGTTTGGTTCATGAGAGTAAATGGCTGCTGCTGTAAAACAGATGTTTAATCCCAGGGATTATTTTTAACTCAGAGCCGAACTGGGAGGAAACCGTGTCTGATGAACCACTTCCTGTGCTCTGACCAGAACTATTCAAAAAGTTTTGGGTTTTTAATTACCAGTTTTATTTTGTTTGTCTAACTCAGCTGGGTTAAATTAGTTTTTACAGTGTTTTAGTTAAATATTGTTTCATTTTTCTTCTAGTGGTGGTTTTAGTTGTTTTTTCACACTTTGGTTCATTTCTGAGTATTTTTAGTTTTGTGACTGTGGATTGGGTTGAAGTTGCATCATAAATGTAAAAACATTTAAAAATGTATCTAATTAATGTTGACCAATCAGCTGACTGATTGGTCAACAAGCCGCCATTTTGCAGATTAGCTTAGCTTAACTGCTTGTGTGGCGAAAGAAATAATAATTTCAGTTTGAAAGTCGAACAGATGGATCCATAAGCACAGAAAAAGGATAAACATCTGTAATTTCAGCAGGTTTTAGTTTTATGAACACAGTTTAGTCCCAGTTAAAGTTTCATTCAGCTGCTGGAAATGTTTCTCGTGTTTTGGGTCGGTCCCTCTGGTTCTGACCCGTTGTGTCTCCTCAGATGGAAGGATGCTGCAGGGAGCCGAAGACGGACTGAGCCCCACCTGAACCCCCGTCCCGACCCGACCGCCGCCGTCCCATCATGCACCTGCTGTGCCGCGGGCGCCTCAAGCTGCTGGTGGCGTCTCTGACCGCCGTCGTCCTGCTCACCTGGCTCTACCTGCTGGCAGGAAACCTGGAGAGTGAGTAAAGTGGTTCTGCCGGGCCGGTTTGGGTCGGACTCGGACTGAGACAAACTTCTTAGTGTTTTTGATTTTGAAAAACTATTTTACTGACCATGATGGCGATGAAGTTTCTTTTAAATTGTTGAAGATTTAAAACGTGAAAAAGGTTTTGCAGGTTTGACGGATTATGAAAAAAAAAAAATCAGCCTGATCATATTATTCTACATTTCTGTGTTTTTGGTTCACTCCTGCTTTATTTTGTTAATTAAAGGGGGACGCCCAAGTCTTCATTCAGGAAAAGTGGTTTGTTTTTACAAATTAAAAACTAAAACTTGGGTCACACCTTACATTTAGAGCTGCTCAAAATCCAGTTTTCATCCAGCTCAGCTCAGTTTTCCTTAATCTCACCACAAAGTTCGATTCTTCAACCCATTTCTCATCACGACGCCCAGCAGAACCAATATGGCCGCCCAGGAGAGCCGCAGATCCACAGACGGTAAACGCAGTCACACAGATTACCCACAATGCCACAGTGGATTCTGTGTGTTCAGAGCCAGAATTAAAAATGCACTTCTGCATTTTATTTACGTCTAGCAGGAAAATAAACCAGTAAAATAAACCAGTAAAGCAGTACAATATGCTGAAAATGCAAACTGGAGCAGCAGCTTCCCGCTGTGTGGAGAACCAACTGAATGTGGCGTTCTTCCTCCCTCAGACGGGGAGGGAAGATTCCCATCATGCCATTGGGGTCAGGAGGGGGGAGAAAAACAGGGACAAGGTTTACAGGAGAGGAGGAGGAGGAGGAGGAGGAGAAGAAGAGGATGATCCTGCTAGTTGTTCAGTCCAAGTCAACAACTTTCATTTTAATAATGGATAATATTTGTTATCGAGTCGTTGACTTTACAGGAATCCCTCATACCGATCATGCATGAGGCGACAGTGGAGAGGAAGACCTTCCCTTTAACAGGACCCTGGATCAATCCGTCCATCCATCCATCCATCCGTCTGTCCATCCGTCTGTCCATCCGTCCATCCATCTGTCCATCCATCCATCCATCTGTCCATCCATCCATCCATCCATCCATCCATCCGTCCATCCATCCATCCATCCATCTGTCCATCCATCCGTCCGTCCATCCATCCATCCATTCATTCATTCGTCCATCTGTCCATCCATCCATCCATCCATTCATTCATTCATTCGTTCAAGTGCCATAAATTCATAATCATTTTTACTTAAAATTTGACTGAAAAATAATCTTGTAAAAATGTTTTCAGCATAAAAACTGGATTTTGTGTTTAATCCGGTTTAATCTGAGGATAATTTCTTTGGGAATATTTTCAGCTGCTGTTTGTTGTTCTGAGTGTTTCTGCTGCTGGAACAATGAAAGCGATCTTTGGAAGCAGACTGTGTGTGTGTGTGTGGGGGTGTGCGTGTGTGTGTGTGAGACGCACTGAGCCGCTGCCAGGTTTAAGTCTCACCAGGAAACGGGAGTTTTTCATGTTTTCTGTTCTCCGTCGGCTGATGCTGTCTTTACGGGATGTGACTATTACCTGGGACCTGATTAACACCTTGTTCTGAGCGCTGCCGTCCGTTATTATGATTACATTTCATATGCGGGAGGAAACGTACCGATGAGTCAGCATCAGGCAGAGCGACACATGTGATTCACTGAGCGGCGATAAGCGGACTGGACAAACAGGAGAGGACGCGGCGCTGGCAGGCGCTGCACACATTTCCATTTCTGAAGCGCTCCAGTCGGACCCCAGTGTTCAGGCCACCAGGCGCAATTTGCATTTCTGTCCTTTTGGCAGAAAAACAGCCAAAGTGGATTAGATCTGGCGCCTAACAGACACGCAGTTCAGAATCGTCCCGATTCTGGATGTCTTTGAGTTTTCTCTCAAAGGTCAGAAATGACCTGATTATTCTCCATGACTAAACTCAGCTGTTAGCAGCTTAAATGTAGAGATGAGGAGGAAAATGAGTCTTCTTCTGCTGAAAGGCAGAAAAATGGTTGTAAAATCAATTAAAATCCAGATTTAAGGAACATTTTCCCCAGAAAGCCTCTGTGAGGTAATGTGGAAACTACCTCAAAGGGGGGGTTGTGCTTTCAATCATGCTGTGTTTCTCTTTCTCTGCTCTGAGTCAAACCAACTAAACCCCTTGAGCAACCTGTTCCCCTCCTGGCCTGCGGGGGCGCTGCACCAAGAACCACTGGAGGAAAAGACATGAAAACAGATCTCAACTTCTGTCTTCAAGAAGTGCAAAAAGAACTGGGCTGCCATCTTCTGCTGTTTCTATGTTGTTGTTGGTAAAATGTCACGAGCCGTTTCCCCTCCTAGCATTAGACACGCGGGTTTGTTTTGGTTGTATTTACCCAGAATGCCCTGCGCTGTATTCCACTTCCTGCTTTTGGAACGGTCTCCGATCTGCAGAGTTCACTTCAACTGAACCGAACCGAGGTTTGTGGACGGACCAGAGTTTGATTTTTGGTCTGAATCAGTCGTTTGCTTCAGTTCTTTCGAACGTTTAACCCTTAAACCCGGTAAAACTTTGTTGTTTTGTAACGTCCACCAGGCCCTTTCTCTCACGTTTAGATCATACGTTAGATTTTTTTTAATCTGAATTCGTGTTAAATACAGATAAAATCATTACATTTTAACATTCATGTCGACAGTGAGGGTCTAAATGTAACATTTAATGCTTTTCTCAGGGAATTCACGGTCCTACCAACGTCTCATCGTTGTTTAGACCTTCTGCTGACAGACAGGAGGAGAAAAGAGCTTCAGTGAGACTGAAAGGAAAGACGCCACAGACGGAGACTCCAGCGGTAACATCGTTTGGTTCAGGGACAGAACCGATGAGGAACGTTAAGTTAGAGAGACGACTGGCGGGAAAAACCCAAAGAGAAGAAGTCCAGTTCTTTTTAACACCAGTTCCGTCTCATTTTCACCGCTTGTGTGGTTTTAGGGTAAACCGCAGGTTAACCTTAATGTTCCTTCAGTTTTGGAGGATTTTCTTTCTTAGCAAAGACCCACCAACGTTTCAGACAGAAGCGAGCCTCCTGGGGAGGAAGAGGAGGGGGAGGAAGTGCGATGAGCCAATTTGGAAGTGTGAGACTGCGGAGGAGGTTTAGCTCACAGATTTTCAGTCTGTTTGTGTCGCAGATGAGAAAACAACAATGGCGGCGGCGACTCTGATGGAGCCGCGATGATCGGAAGCCCAAAGTTCAGCTTCACGGATTCTGGTTCTGATGTTTGGCTGCAGAATACAACCAGTCAAAAAGAAGCATTTTATGCTTCTTATTCCACTCTAGTCTGTTAAGAAAAGGTTGTTTTAAGTAGATTTTAAATCGTGTCGGTGATAGAAATTCAGTTTTTGTAACATTTCTGTCACAGCTGGTAAACTATCTTAGAGTTTAAGCTAAAGCCGGTTGCCGTGTCGTTCCTCCTAAGATGGCCGCTCCCTCCTCTTGGCGCCCTGCTTGCCCGACACGCCCGCCGCACAGGTTCTGGAGCGAGCCGTCCTGGAGTCCCGGGTCCGAGAGGTGGAGGAGGAGAACCGGCAGATCAAGCTGCAGCTCAGCCAGTCGCAGGGCGCCGCCCAGCTCTCTGACGGTAACTACGGCAACCAGCAGTGGGGCGCGTCGGCGGACACGGTGCCGGAGGACGGCGACAACACGGCGGAGGAGAAGAGCAACCACACAGACTGCTCCCGCTCGCCGCTGGTCCAGAAGTGTGAGGTCAGGAAGTGTTTCTGTCTCGTCACAGATAACGGTCGCCGTGACAAATGTTTACGATAAATCGCCCCAGAAATTATTGCGATAAACGATACTATTGTTGTTTTGACACCATTTTTAACCAGTTTGGTTCTGTGTCTCTGCAGCTGATCCATGTCGCGTGTGTTTGTGCCGGTCACAACGCCAGCAGAGACGTGGTCACTCTGGTCAAGTCCGTCCTCTTTCACAGGTGAGTCCGTAGAACTGAACCGGTCTGGAACCGGCCCGTTTTACACAGTTAAATGGTTGCCATGGAGATTAACCCTCCTGTGGTCTTAATAGATCGGGTCATTTGGACGCTACAAGTTTTTATTATTCTGCGCGCGGTCCGGCAGAATCACAGTGCTCCAGCGTGCGCTTATACAATGGTTTTTGTGTGTTTGGTTTTGGGAACTGACGGTCTGACAGGACAGCCCTCCGTTTCTCCGTGTATTGGTTCTATGTATGGATGAATGGATGGATTTATTTATTTATTCCTTTCTCATTCTCGGCTCTTGTTTCCTGTCGTTCGGTTTCAGGAGGAATCCTCTCCACTTCCATTTCATCACCGACTCGGTGGCCAGTCGGATCCTCGGCTCCCTGTTCCGGTCCTGGATGGTTCCGTCCGTTCAAGTCAGCTTCTACGACGCCGAGGAGCTTAAGGTGAGGCGCCGCATCGCATCAAACCGTATCGCATCAAATCGTGTCGTATTGTATCGCATTGCATAAAATCGTACCGTATAAAATCGTACCGCATCAAATCGTATCATATCAAATTGCACCAAAGCGCATCAAATTGTATTGTATCAAACGTATCGCATTGTATCGAATCGCATTGTACAAAATCGCACCGTACCAAACCGTATCGTATAAAATCGTATCCTATAAAATCGTATCGTACAAAATCGTATCGTACAAAATCGTATCGCATCAAATCGTATCAAACTGTATCGTATAAAATCATATCCTATAAAATCGTATCGTACAAAATCGTATCGTATCAAACTGTATCGTATAAAACCGTGTCGCATCAGGCGCAGCATTTTCCTTATTTACCTCTGGAGCCTGATTCAGGTTTAGCCTCAGCATTCGGTTACAGGATACATGACCGTATTTGTGAAATCACTTGACCTCTGGTTGCCATGGCGATCAGGGTAAGATGGACCTCAATCCGTTTCAGTCGTTTGTACGTGAGATTAAAATGTGCTGCTTCTAGTTTTGTGGATTGGAATCTGTAAAGTGTGGATACGTAATATAACATAAATGTTCTGGTGTTGTGGCGAGTTTTTAATTTGCCACAAAGAGAAGTTGCACTGTAAAAACCCAAAATCTTACCAAGTATTTTGGTCTAGTTTCTGGTGCCTTTGAAATAAGATAAACTAATTTACAAGTGACAGCAAGAAATAGTAGCTTGATAATTACTTAATATTGACTTTAAAAAGTTCTAGTTCCACAGGCAGATTATGTCATTTATAACATGGGTAAATATCTCGTTATACGTTAATCTGCCAGAGGAACCATTACGTTTTCGTTAATATTAAGGAATTGTTGACTTAAAACAATTCTTGCTGATAAGTTACTTCTAAGTTAGTTTTGTCTTATTTCAATATTTGCAATAAGCAATAAATCAATTAAATCACATGATAAATTAAGATGAGTTGAATGATTTTTTTTTTTCTCTTTCTACCAACCTCTGGATGATGAAGTCGTCATTCTGGTGCGTTGGCCTTTTTATGAACAGTTTTATTTACAGAGACTTCATAACTGAGTTTATTTGTTATTTTTATTGTTTTGTTTATTTATTTTGGACATTTTAAATGTCTTCCAGTTCCAGCTTTAAACATACATTAGTGTTTAAAGTGCACTAATATCTGAAAATGTGTTCCAGGCCATTATCTTTATATTATTGTTTATCACAATAACTTCTGGACGTTTGCTTTGGAAACCAGAGTGACATGTTGTGTTTTTACAGTTTAACTGAGTTGGACACTTAAAGCCGTCAGAAAGAGGCTGACCAGTAAATACCCAGTTTGATGCTGATGGATGCGGTCTGAGTGGAATAAAGAGGATCAGGCATGAATCGGTGTTTGTGTTTCACGTTCTCCTCCCGCGCCGCCGCCGCGCCCAACAATCGGCTCTTTGTGCCGTCGCCGTGCCGACCTGCAGCCGCTCCTCACTCTCCATTAAGTGGAGGGAAACGGCGGTGACTGTAAGCCGATTATGTTTGCAGATGATGCACTTACGCAGATCCAATTACTCTGAATTGAGAGAATTAATTAAAGGACACTGTTTGCAGATCGATGTTTAGTGTTTGCCAGAAAGCTGCTGAAAGCGTCTTTGTGCGAACTGACCAATCAGAGCAGAGATGACCTCCGTCTGTTTGCCGTTTCAGTCCGAAGTGTCCTGGATCCCCAACAAGCATTACTCAGGTATTTACGGCTTGATGAAGCTGACGCTAACCAAAGCTTTACCGCCCGACCTGGCGAAGGTCATCGTCCTGGATACGGACATCACCTTCGCCACCGACATCGCCGAGCTGTGGGGCATCTTCAAGAAGTTCACCGGTGAGAACGGCTTCGCTTCATGAATGAAAACCTGCTCACTTCCTGCTCAGGAAGTTCACAATCTGCATAAAAAGACAGGTTGATATGGAGCTGAATTAGTGTCAAAAACATCCACAGTAAGACTTGTAAGTGTAAAACATTAATTATAAGTGCATAAATGCACACATCAACATTCAGATACACTGCAAAAACACAAAATCTTACCAAGTCATTTGGTCTAATTCCTAGTTCATATATCTTGGTACACTTGAAATAAGACAAAATAACTTAAAAGTAGCTTTTCAGCAGGATATAAGTTTGTTTTACGTTAATTTGTGTTTCATTGGTGCATAAATTAACTTATAACACGTAGAAATGTCTTGTTACAAGTGAGATAAACTGCCAGTGGAACTAGAACATCAGTTTAATCAATTTTAAGGAATTATTTGCTTAAAACAAATTTCAGCAAATAAAAAGCAAATCTTACTGAGAAGCTACTTCTAAGTTATTTCAAGCCTATTTAAAATATTTGCACTAGAAACTAGACCAAAATTACTTGGTAAGATTTTAGTTTTTCCAGTGTAAGCAGTTTCTCAAATTTACACAAAATCAGGGAAGTATAATTATAATGCTGAGTTCAAGGCAGAAGAAAAGCTGGGATATCTGAGCATCACCGTATTTCTGACTTGGTCCGGTTGCTCAAAACCACAAGTTAAAGTCAGGTTGTCGCTGGATTCAGCTGATCTGATGTTTAGTTTTTCCTTTAGTCTGATCGTTGTTTCAGAAGACGATGCTGATATACTGAGACTTTCTCCTTCGATCCTTCTGACCTTTAAGGTCCTTTAAGAGGTCGCTGTGCAGAAAACGGCTGCTGCTCTGTAATTTAACAGAAAATAAATGTTTCATGAAAACATCCAGGATGTAAACAGTTTCTCTGCTGCAGGCAGAGCCGATCACATTCGTCTGTCCCTGATTGATCAGCCGCAGCTCATTTCTTCTCTGTAGTTCAGCCGAGTTTATCAGATTACTGGAGATCTGACTACATCAGCCTCCATCTCATCATAATTAAGGCAAGAAGCTGACTTCATAAAAGTCAACTTCCCGTAAATTCCCGCAGGCTGGTTTTTGAAACAGAGGAGTTTAAGTTTGTCGACTGAAGTTTTTCTTCTGTTTCCAGATAAGCAGGTGATCGGTCTGGTAGAGAACCAGAGCGACTGGTACCTGGGCAACCTGTGGAAGAACCACAAGCCCTGGCCGGCGCTGGGGCGGGGCTTCAACACGGGTAGGCCGAGGTTTGGTTTCCTGTATGTTTGGTGAACGTTTTAGCGGCCCTCCTGGTTTCACTTCCCCCTCTGCTGCCGCTGCAGGCGTCATCCTGCTCTACCTGGAGCGGCTCCGGAGAATCAGCTGGGAACAGATGTGGCGCCTGACGGCAGAGCGGGAGCTGATGAGCATGCTCAGTACGTCGCTGGCGGACCAGGTGAGACGACCTCCGAATCAGAATATTCCAACTGGCAGCCGAGGAAGGAAAACATGACCTTTGACTCTTTTCTGGTACTTTTTCCAAAGAGCTGAAGGATTGGTTTCTCTTCTAGATGTTTTTATCAGAGCGTTACTTTCTCTGCGGTGGCTCAGAACGGTCGATCATCCAGTTCTGCTCTGGCAGCAGGAGCTTGTGGCTGACACCGTGTCTGTGTGTGTGCGTGTGTGTGTGTGTGTGTATAGGACATCTTCAACGCCTTCATCAAGCAGAACCCGGTCCTGGTGCACCAGCTGCCCTGCTTCTGGAACGTCCAGCTGTCGGATCACACTCGCTCCGAGCAATGCTACACCGAGGTGTCCGACCTCAAGGTACCGGACCGAACTGAACAGAACCGGACCACCGTCCGGCCTTCCTCTGGTTAGGCTCAATGACAGTGTGCGAGAAGAACCCAGGATTAAAGGGAACTGTTATGCAACACTCACATTTTGCATGTTTTTTTTTTCTACTGCTTCTAAAAACCAGAATGCTTAAAAAAAAACACCCAGCAGAGTTCCACCCGTTACCTAGCAACCCCAGCAGAGTTCCACCCGTTACCTAGCAACCCCAGCAGAGTTCCACCCGTTACCCAGCAACCCCAGCAGAGTTCCACCCGTTACCCAGCAACCCCAGCAGAGTTCCACCCGTTACCTAGCAACCCCAGCAGAGTTCCACCCGTTACCCAGCAACCCCAGCTGGTTTTACTGCTGTTTGTACAATGGCTTCTGGAAAGTGTTTTGTTGTCCATAAACCACTTGCCACATTCTTGTTGGTTGCGCAGGAGGCTCCACTTCTGCTTTTCAAAGCTGTACAGATGTATAATTTTGCTTCTGTTTGCAGACATTTTAACGTGCGAGTAAAAACATTGCTTTTGTGGGCGTGGCCAGCAGCTTATTTGGATTTGAAGTCACAGAGGCCCTAAAACAGCTCAGAATAGTCAGAACTGAGCAGAAATGAAATTATCTAAGAGGAAAAAATGTAATGAACATGTTTTGTTTAGGCCACAGATCTATCCTAACCTGTTTAAGGAAGCATGATGGGTCACCTTCAAACACGCAGTTAGAAATAGTGAGATCTGACTTGCCTGACCTACAGCTGAAACGATTGATCAGATTAATCGTAATGAATCGATTATTGAAACAATCATCAACTAATTTAGTAATCAATGAATCATTAACTGGAACTGAAAAAAGTCCAGCTATTGAGAGAACGACACAGTCAGCTGTAATTAACATAAAGCTGTTCGTAATGTACGTACATTTTGCATTTAGGATAAAAAAAGTTTCAGTAAATATATTTAACCAAAACTTCTTACTTTGCAGCTTCAGTTCAAATTCAGTGAAGAAATGCTGTTACTGCATTTTATTCAGTTAAATGTTTACTTCCTTAATTGAAAAATAATATTTTTTTGCATCTTTTCATGAATTTATAATATTGGTTAAATTAAAAATTTGTCAAAGTGCCAATTTTTCATCAGAGTAATCGTCAGAAAAATGAATGGAATAATCGATTACTAAAATAACTGCTAGCCGCAGCTTGAGCTGACATTTCGTGTGTCTTTGTTCCAGTGTGAGAAACAGCCTGTTGTCGTCGTCGTGTTTTCAGGTGATCCACTGGAACTCGCCGAAGAAACTGCGAGTGAAGAACAAGCATGTGGAGTTTTTCAGGAACCTGTACCTGACCTTCCTGGAGTACGACGGCAACCTGCTGCGGAGGGAGCTGTTCGGCTGCCCGAGCCAGGCCAGTCAGGAGAGCGTCCGGGTGCGGCGCACACACACACACACACACCCACACACACCAATAAACACAGGGGCTCATTACGTCTCAATAATCCATCCTATCATGAAAACTAATCAACCTGCGTTTGTTTAAGCATATAAAAGGTAAAGCGTCTGTTAGAAGCTGTAGTTCCTCTCCTCAGCTGCAGGCGGCGCTGGAGGAGCTGGACGAAGACGATCAGTGCTACGACTTCCGGCGTGAGCGGCTGACGGTGCACCGGGTCCACCTGTACTTCCTGCAGTACGACTACACGCCGGCCGAGGACGACACGGACGTCACGCTGGTGGCTCAGCTCTCCATGGACAGGTAGGGGAAGGAAACGCATAAATAAAATCACCAGTTTTTATCTTTGGTTGGCAATATGCCTGCTGAAATTAACCATAGAGGAAAAAACAAGACCGGGCCCGGAACAGAACCCGGAGAAACTCCTCACATGTAGAAACGATGAGTAAAACTGAACGACAGAATCCTGGAAAAAAAACTACTGAATGGCAGCCATGTTTTAAACAAGCAAACATGAATGAATAAAGTCTCTTATCTGCAGATTACGGAGGGCTAAAAGGGACAAAATTCAATAAATAAATACATACAAAATTAAATATTTATTAAAGGTAAAATGAAATAAATATATGTTTCTTTAAATGTTTAAATAATTTATTTAATGAACAGCTAATTTATTAAATATAACTCCCCCAATTTGTTTGTTTTTTTATTGCTGCAACCCTTTTATTTGTATTATTATTATTTTCTTGGTATTTTACTGCAAATTAATTTTTTTTCATCAAACTCCGTGTTATTTCTCGTTGTCTTTTCTCTGTCTATGATGTTATTGTGAAGCTCAGACCTCGTAAATGTTCTACATAAATAACTTTTGACTTGACTTGAATTAACCATCTATGAAATCAATTATTTATTTCATGACACATTAAAATAAGGATGTATTGAATTTTGTCCCCTCTAGCCCTCCGTAGCGTTTGATTCCTGCTGCACTAAGCTCTTCCTCCTGTGTCCGTCAGGCTGCAGATGCTGGAGGCCATCTGTAAGCACTGGGAGGGCCCCATCAGCCTGGCGCTCTACATGTCCGACGCCGAGGCGCAGCAGTTCCTGCGCTACGCTCAGGCCTCCGAGGTCCTCAAGAACCGCAAGAACGTCGGCTACCACATCGTCTACAAGGAAGGCCAGTTCTACCCGGTCAACCTGGTGAGGAACGTGGCGCTGAAGAACGCCAACACGCCCTACGTGTTCCTGACGGACGTGGACTTCCTGCCGATGTACGGTCTCTACGACTACCTCAGGTGAGGACGGCAGTCCTGGAGGTTTGGTCACAAAACATTTAGTTGTTCCTGGTGTCCTTAGAGCAGCTCTGTGGTTTCAGCCAGTGGTGGGCAACGCTAAATCAAAAACATTAGTTTCGCTAATGCTAATGAGCTACACCAACATGATATCTTACTGAAAGTAATGCTAAAGTGCTGAACCACCGTCGTACATATTGGAAGCTAATGCTAAAGCTCTGAACTAACATGGCATTTAGCGGATGCTAACATGCTAAACAAACATGATATTTATGCTAATTTGTTAACCGACGTGATAATTAGCTAAAGCAAGAACACTAAAGCAGCAGAAGCTAATGCTAAGGTTGTTAACTAGCTGCTAACCAATTGCTACTGCTTCTTATTTAATGCAATAAAATGCCAGTCGGATTTTTTTTTCTCTCATAGTTGACCTTTGACCTCTCCATTCTTTGTCACTCAAGAAATCTGCTGAGTATTAAATACTTCATGCTCCAGCTGTTCCTCAGCCAAAACAAAACCAAACGGTCTTAAATGTTTTGGGTCTTTCAGAAAGTCGATCGTCCAGCTGGACGTGGCTCACACCAAGAAGGCTCTGGTGGTCCCGGCCTTCGAGACGCTGCGCTACCGTCTCTCCTTCCCCAAGTCCAAAGCCGAGCTCCTCTCCATGCTGGACATGGGGACTCTCTACACCTTCAGGTACCAGAACCAGAACCTTCCAGAGGAGCAGAGCACCCAGCTAACAGGCCCCCTGTCCGCAGGTACCACGTGTGGCCCAAGGGTCACGCTCCCACCAACTATGCTAAATGGCGAACGGCGACCACGCCCTACAAGGTGGAGTGGGAGTCGGACTTCGAGCCGTACGTGGTGGTGAGGCGGGACTGCCCCGAGTACGACCAGCGCTTCGTGGGCTTCGGCTGGAACAAGGTGTCCCACGTCATGGAGCTGGACGCTCAGGTGCGCCACCGCCTGGAACCAAACGGGACTGACAAAATGGCATCCACAAGAAAACGGGGATTATTATGGAAGAACGCTCACTTTTACTTTCAGCAGGTTCTTTACGGGACAAACATTTTGATGTTCAGTTTGACGTTAAAGTATTTTTAAAATGGAGATTTTGCAAATAATGTTTGAGTTCTTTAAGAAATGATGGAGGAGCAAATGCTAAAGCACTAAACCAAATTAAATTAAATTAAATTTCTAAAATAATGTGGTTTTTAGTGAAAATGACACTACGTCACTAAACCAACACAGTAATTAGCAAAAGCTGATGCTAAAGCATTAAATTAATATATTTAACAGAAGATAACACTAAAGTGATAAACAAACACAATAATTAGCATAAGCTAATGCTAATGCTAAATCATTAAACCAACATGGTTAGAATAGATAGAATGTTGACCTCCAGCTACTGATTGAATTTTTTCCTCCATTTGGGTTCATAAATGTAGTTAAAGTGGAATTCAGTAAAACGGGATTTATAATAATAAATCAGAGCTTTGAGCTGTGACTCCGGTCTCTCCGTCTTTCTCCTGCAGGAGTTCGACCTCATGGTCCTTCCCAACGCCTTCATGATCCACATGCCGCACGCTCCCAGCTTCGACATCTCCAAGTTTCGCTCCAGCTCCAGCTACCGCAACTGTCTGAACACGCTGAAGGACGAGTTCCACCAGGATCTGTCCAGGAAGTACGGCGCCGCCGCCCTCAAGTACCTGACGGCCCAGAGGAACATGTGAGCTCCAGACGGAGCGCCGAGGCCCGACGCGGCCGGCGGCGCGTCTAGTGGAACCGTGAAGCTTTATGGCCCCTCGGAGAGCGGCGACGGCGGCGAAGGCCCGGAAGCAGGAAAACAGGAACCACAACGGTTTTCACTTTGTTCTGACAATCAGGGCTTTTCCCACTGGGAACCAGTCCGGACCCGGCGCTCCGGGTCGGGGGAAACCAGTCGAACTGGAGAACGATTCAAGCCTTATCAACTTTATGACATTTACAAAGATATTTAATAAAACTTTTTTTGCTTTTTAAGGCATAAATCTGAACCAATGATAGCGAAACATTTGCATTTACAGAGTTTTGATTACGGCTTTATATTTCTGGACGGGTTTAAGGGAAAAGAACCCGACGGTTTCCGGATCAGATCACGTTTCCGTGTGCTTTAAGTGTGTGGTGTGTGATCCGGCGCCGCCGCTGTTGCCGCGGCAACGCCGCTCGGAGTCACGCCTGCTTCGTCCTGCATGTAAACCGCTGCACCAGGTTCTCATCTCATCGCTCGGGTTTCACAGCAGCAAAGAAGTTCTGATGGGACCGACCGGGACCAACGGGACTTTACGTCTGAGTCACTGGATGTCTGCGCCGTCTACTGACCGATTTCACTCGTCATCCTGCTGAGTTTTACTCATCCAGCTGAAATTAACTCATTTTTCCTGCTGCTGCGTCAAAATTCTCCATATTTAAGGAAATTTTGTGTTTTTTTTAGACCCAAACACTGAAAAAACACAAAACCTCACCGAGTGACTTTGGTCGAGTTTCTGGTGCAAATATCTTAGAACGTTTGAGCAAGATACAGAAGCTTGTTTGAATAAATAACTCCTTCATTTTGATGAACAAGTTTTTGTTCCAGTGGCAGATAAATTAACTTAAAATGCTGTAAAACAAGATGGCCGCCGTGGGCGTGATGACATCACTCTGAACGACGGAAACCCGAGGGCAGCATTGGTGGGGAAAAAATTAAAAAACCAAAAATAAAATCAAGTTATGACCCAGCCCTAGATTCAGTTAAGGTCAGGGGTCATGAGACGACAGAGAGAAACTGGTCAAAGATGGCCGCCGCGGGAGGGATCCGGGACCAGAAGCGGCGCTGACCCGTCTCAGAGATCAACCCGATGCTCCCCACGGTGGGGCAGTTTCAGCAGTTCCTCGGAAACGGAAAATAAATTTGTATGAATGGAAACTTTTAATCGTTTGACTGTAAATAAAAAGCCATTTTAATTCGTTAATCTATAATCAATCATAATGAAAATCAAGGTAAAAGTGAAACATTCACAAACAAACGAGCAGCAAGAAACGCATCTTAATTCCAGCTGGATTTCCTGTTTTTATTTCATTTTTTATGAAAGTATTTAACGTTCAGATTTTCTCCTCTGGACTTTAATTTAATTTTTTTCTTTATTTTTATTTTTATTTTTTTTTTATCTTTGTCTGGTTTCGAACCTTTTCGTTTTTACGCCGCCGCCGCCGCCATGTTGAGGGAAGCGTCGTCGCTGCGGCTCCCCGGCGGAGGAAACGTCCCGGTACCAAACGTCGGCTCGCGACCGGACCGTCGCCACGGAGACGGTCGCCACGGAGACCGCGGCGGCTCCGCCCACGCCGCCCCCATCCTCTTGTTGTTGATTGTGGTAAATGCTAGTGCCTTTTGCTGTATTGTGAAACTGGATATTGATTGTACAGTCGTGCGGACGGCGCGGCCCGGGACCGACAGGCTCTATTTATTATTGTTGACTCAAATCAATCATATTTTTCTATGTAAGTGCTTTAAATAAATTTGCCCTTTTCTAATTACTCCGCCTGCTGCGTGTTTTGTCCTCCGGCAGAGCTAATTTTATTTTCTGGATTACCCTGTGAAATTATTTATATTCCTTCCTCCGCGGGCTGAATGTCGGGGGA
The DNA here is from genome assembly GCA_903067095.1 of Girardinus metallicus. Taxonomy (NCBI): domain Eukaryota; kingdom Metazoa; phylum Chordata; class Actinopteri; order Cyprinodontiformes; family Poeciliidae; genus Girardinus; species Girardinus metallicus. The sequence goes on along the minus strand of CAEGAE010019311.1, from coordinate 6,123 downwards.
GATCCAACATTTATATTTATCGGGGTCGGCGGTTTGAAGCCGAGCGACTCTTCCATGTGTGTAATTGGTCCAGTAAGAAACTTTTAATAGAAACGACATTGTTTTGGAGAAATGGGTCCCCTGGCTTCTCCTCCTGTTTAAATGCAAATCACTGAGAAATAATTGGAGAAATAGTTTCACTGAACTTTTCTCCAGAGTTGCCTTCATTCACAGAGGAAACAAATAAGAAGCAGAAAAACAACAGAAAGGAAAGGAAGACGGATAAATCAGTAAAATCAAAAAGCTGCTCAGTAATTGTAAGGAGGGCACAGATGGTTTCATAACAGTTTTTGCTTCTTCTTTTTGAGAGATCAACTCATTTTCCATCAGAAACAAACTTCTCAGTAATCTGCCAGGGAAAAGGCTCTGTGTGGTTTATTTCTGTTTTCTGAGATATTTTGTTTCGTTTCTGTCATAATACAGTTTGTATCAAATAATTTACATTTTATTTTCTGGAGGTGGAAGAAAAATTGAGATTCAAAACTTTTCATGTTCAACAAACATTCAAAATCTGACATAAAAATATTTCCTAATATTAATGTTTTGATCTATTTTTAGCAGAAATACTCCGAACTTGACCAGCATCAAAGGTCACTTCTGTACGGTGGCCCAGAAGGTCAGCAAGCCACAATGAAACTGCTAAAAGGGACGTGACGGTAAAGCTAAAGCTAATGTTGCTAGCATAACGTCTGGTTTAGCATCACTTAGTGGCTTCTGCTGCCTTTTATTATCCCTTCTGGGCCACCGTACATTTGAAATAAAACACCTTAAAGTTATAAAAACATTACGATGCTAGTTCTCATTTGTTGTGTTTGTAAACTTTGAATCATATTTTCCTGGTTGAGCCACTTAATGTTTGTTGTTCCCTCTTGTTCTGGATTTTGTGCAGCTGGGAGGATTTTTGATCCCTTTTTAAACTTTCGGACCGTTGTTATGATGCGTAACCATGGCAACAAGTGTTTTTACAATTGGGAGTAGCTGATTAGCACCTGAAAAGCTCAAGTAATACCTGAACTTTGACCCCAAATCTCAGATGATACTGTCGAACATTGACGTCATAAAGCACGTCTTCAGTCAGAGGGTTCTTCAGAGTTGTTGCAGCACTGACTGGAGGAGCTGGAGGATCCTTCCTGCCCACAGCACAACATCCTGAGTGACTCTAACTTGGACTATATGAGTTATGACATCAGATTTCAATTGAATTATTGTTATTTATCTACTAAAGTAGAAATGTACAGAACAATGTGTCTGAGGTTCAGTTTTTTCACAGTGTTCCTGTTTCCATTCAATCTTTTTCTCTAACTTAAACTACAGCCGACCAGGTCTGACTGAGATCAGTATTAATATTTTTATTATTTTCAGAGAGAAGCAGCAGATCTGGATTGAGTCACGGTTCCTCTCCAGAGGTTTCATCATGAAGAGCGTCCATCCCACGCTGCGCAGCCTGAGGACCCCCCCAGCTCTGGGTTCACAGCAGGAGGTCATCCTCTCCACGCCTTCAGCTGTTAGTCCGATGGAAACACACAGATATACATTATTTATCTCTTTCATTAGCAGAATCTCAACCTTTAAATAACCCTTCATGAACTACTGAAGCTAATTAACTGTGTAGATGTAAAAATACGATGTTTTTCATAAAATAGATGCGATTAGAAGCGTTTTGGTTCCATCTAGTGGTGAAAGTGGGAACTGCTGTAAATAATCTTAACCCTGAGTCAGATTGTGACATAAAATATATTTTATATTTAGGTTTACTAATGTCATCTATATATGATATATTAAAATAGGCAACATGTGACCAAATTTCTAAGTTATTTGTGATTTTAGGTGTGAAGCTTTTTAGCGACACTAGGCAACTAAGGAATAGAAAAAAGTCAAATTGAACCTTATGTGTAATTATAAAAATAATAAATTCTGTGAATCTAATTTGGTTTTACAACTTTGAATCAAAGTTTACAAAAACATTACCTTAAAAAACAATAATGATGAATAAATATTTTTGTAGGAGAGTACATACCCTTATACAATATTATTTTATTATGAACAGCACAGTAAATGGATGTTTCGTTACTTTAGCTGTACTTAAAACACTGCAGCATTGTTTATAAATAGATGTTGAAATTTAATTTGTGAAACAGATTTTATTTTTCAAAAAAGTGGCTGAGAGTTCATGGAGTTTGACTGTAAAAGAATTAATACGCAGAAAAAAACAAAATCAACACGCCGTTCAAGTGTAAAACATACTTTAGTTTGTAAAACATATTTATTTACAGACATACTTTCTGCCTCTATCTCAGAGATTACTACCGTTCAGTAAAACACAAACTGGAAATTATCCCTTCAAAATAAAAACATCAAAGCTAAAACTGGGAGTTAAAAATGGATGAAACTAAGTGAAGACAAATTGCACCAAAAAGAGACACAAAAAATAAACAACGTAATTTATTTACACATATTTTAACTCAGTTTTAAGGTTTGTTTGATCAAAAGTGGAATCAATAAAATTATGAACATCCCGAGAGAGAAATGTCTGTTTCATCCCATAAAATCCTGGTGTGGATAATTAGCATCATACCTAAATTTACACTAAAGCTAGGTGCAATTTTAAAATGTATAGTTTTGAATTGATTTAAAACTAAAGCTACTTGAGCAAAAACTCAAGTAGCTTTCCATAAGGCTACTTCATAGTAGGTCTGTTCCTTTCCATAAACGCCCAGTGTGGCTAATTAGCATCATACATACATTTCCACTAGAATGTACAATAATCAGTTTAGGGTCTGATGAGCAGGAGCCGGAGGTCCGGCCTGCCGTCAGTGGGATGGAGCCGTCGCAGGCCAGCCAAAGGCCGATCATTAGTGTCAGAGCTGCGGCGGGATCGATGTGTTTCCAACAAAAAGCGACTCATCGCCTTTAGATCGATGGCAGTAAGCGCGGCTCCTCTCCTGCCGCTCCAGGGGCTGGATAACGGGGCGGCCGCGGCCCGTCTCTCCCCGGCCCGCAGACGCAGCATTTGTTGTTGTCCTGCTGCTGCTCCAGCGGCCGCTGGATCCTCGGGAGGATTCCGGACGTCCTGTGCGAACCGATTCAGAGAAATCTTCAGATTGGTGACTGGAGTTTAAAGCATTCAGCAAACTACAGCCGAACGCAGTTTGGAAATCTGGATAATTAAACGTTTGTCCACCAGTTGGGAGGTCTGGTGTTTGTCTAATTGTGATTTTTGACGCCATCGTCCGATCTCAGCTTTGGAACAAATGAAGAGCTGTGTAATCTGGTGGGACAGTTCAGATATTAATTGAGAGCACGTCGTTAAAGATTCAGAGCTAATTAGTTTCGTGCCTGGAGTGTTTTTCTGTCAGAATGAAGAGATGCATGTTGGTCAGTGATCTGTTTCTGTCCCTGGTGAGAGACTTTGTGTATTCTCGTGGAATAATGATCAATCTGGCAGATTTATCATTTCAGACGCTTTTGTTGGCTTGCAGAAACTCCCGGCTCTTAGCTGCGTGAGATTAATACAGGGATTTACTTTCTGCTGATTAAAAACAGGATTTCTAATCTTATGGTGCAACTCTTGCTGTTTTGTCCTGACTTGAATTAAAATCTTCAAGCGGATCCAGGCTGGAAGTGGAAAATATGGGCTGGAGTTTTCAAACTGTAACCCAGTGGGGGTTAAACTTAAAGTTCAGCAATAATTTGGGTTATTTAGCCAAAATGGGGGTTAATGTTTTCATATTTTCACCATGTTATTCTGTCTTTTTTAAATGCCACACTTTACAAACTAAATATCTAGCTAACAAGCTAAATATTTAGTTTGGTAGCTATATATATACAGGCCCGGCGGCATGGGTGGGCATTGGGGGGGCATTGCCCGCCCACAGAGTCAGCCGAGTAAGCGTGTTAGGTAAATATTTAGCTTTTTCATCTCAAACTTAATGTTCAGTTAGGAAGCTAAATATTTATCTCTAAACTAAATATTTAGTTTGCCAACTACATATTTAGCTCATAGGTAAATATTTAGTTTAGAGATAAATATTTAGTTTGCAAGTAAATATTGAACTTAGCTAAACTGCTAATTAGCTAAATATTTAGACAGTCCAAACCCCAGACTTTTTGGTCTGTCTAGGTGGCCTTTAGCTGTGATTGTTAGCATGGATGGCTGCTGTTAACTGTGAGCATTAGCATGGATGGCCATTAGCTGTGAGCATTAGCATGGATGGCTGTGAGCTGTAAGCGTTAGCATGGATGGCCGTTAGCTGTGAGTGTTAGCATGGTTGCTGTGATGGAGTGGCGATCTGCCCGGGGCGTCCCCCGCCTCTCTCTCGTTACAGGTGGGTGGATGTTTACGTCTCAGCTCGTTAAACATGCTGCTCCCGGGCCTGGCGCTGGTCGGCCGGCCTCTCTCAGACCTGCAGGAACAAAACATGGATCATAAAACCGCGCTCTCATTCCAGACATCCATCTCTGCGGTGGGAGTCGTGCTTAATGAGGGCGAAGGGGTGAGCACACATTTACACGATGGATTCATTAGAGACGCGCTGCAACATTTGCTAAATGAAGCCCGAGTGGTGCAGCGTCGGCGCTCTGAAATATGGATGTGTGTCCAAAACAACGTGACCTCAGGTCTCCAATTACTGACCAGCTTCTCATCTGGAACAGCAGCACAAACACCTGCTCTCAACATCTGCTCACAGCAGAGCGCTTCTCTGCAAATTTACAGCCACACTTGAGATTCCTCCTGATCAGAGCCGAGAAACTGGGCTGGAGAAATCTGGATTTTATCACCGTTTGGGGAGAAAGCTACTGCTTACTGCTGCAAACGATGACTTAGAGCTCATCAGATCCTGAATAAACATGAAGCTTTCATGTTGAGCACACTCAGAGTGACGGCCAGGCGACTCTTGCAGCTCATCTGAAGCAGCATTAGCGAAAGTCTCTAATGATATTCGCACAGCTGGATCTGACACAGTTGACACGTTAAAGTCTTACAGAGGCTTGAACCAGATGAGAGTTAGGCTGGTTTTAATGGACAGGCATTCATGCTAACAAGTCTTCCTCGTTCTCCAGCGCTAGCTAAGGAGTTCCTCCTGGCTCGGTGCGCGGATCAAAACGCTTTGCTTTAGATAAACTTTCATTTGGTAAAATTGTTAACATGAGGATCTAAAATCAGGTGAGTAATAAGCAGGGATGGTTATGGAATCAAATAATTTAATAACATTTGTTTAAAGTGGCAGTATAATGTGTTTTCCAGGAACATAGCACCATTTTACAGCATAATCAAATAAAAATGCTGTATATCTCATCACTTAAAAGATATTTGACTTCATAGTTTAAATCTTGAAATGGGTCTCTGTCGCTTTAAAAACTCCTGCTCTTTCTGAAGCTCCGCCTTCAGGAAGTCATCCCAACATGGCTCCTCTATTAACCCCTTAATGTTTTTACCAGCGTTGCTCTGAGCAGCAGCTCCTGTAATGAGCTCAGCAGTTTCACCGGGTGCTTGCTAATTGCTGATGGCTAGTCTGAAGGAGCTGAGTGGAGGCGGAGCTAGGTCCATCCAGGCGTTTTGCACAGCTGAATGGTTGCCATGGAGATTAAAAGATTTCTCAAACATGCATGAAAGACTCAAAGCAACACTCCAAGAATGTTTTATAAGATGATGTAAAGTTCAAAATATCATTTTTACGCGATACTTTAAATGTGCCATCCGATTTGGAAATGTTTGAATTCACAGTCTGATAGAATTATGGTGATTTGTTATCATCCTTACATTGAGTATAGTGTGTGTTAGAACTCTTTGACCTGTGTTAGAACTCTGACCCATTTTCACTGAACTGATTGTTCTCTCTGCCCTTGAAGGAAATCGCTCTCAGGGGAAAGGACTAGATGACCTGTGTGTAGAGATAAACTTGTCTTTTGTTCCTATCTATCTCTCTTGTTTAATAAAAGTCGAGCTCTAACCGAAAGACATCAGAACGCTCTGTGAACGGCTCGGAGGAGCAGTTTGCTGAGTCTTCTCCTTTCATGAAAGCTTGGTTTAAACCTAATACGTTGTCTGTGGTTCTTTTATGTAGGTTCGGAAAATACCTATCA
>CAEGAE010019303.1:0-32716 GCA_903067095.1 Girardinus metallicus | reverse complement strand
TCTGTACTTATTTATTATGTGAAATATCCATTTTTTACATACCAAAACATATATAGATATATAAGATATTCATCAATTAACATCTTGAATTTGGGCCTCTGTCTCTTTAAGAACTCCTGCTCTTTCTGAAACTCCACTTTCAGTGATTCATCACAGCATCACTCCTCTATTAACCCTTTAGAAATGTTTTTACCAGCATTGCATTGAGAAGCAGAGCAGATTCCACTTAATTGCTGCTACCGCTAGTCTGGAGGGGCTGAAACCCCCAATTGGTTGCCACGGGAGATTCAATGATTTCTCAAACATGCATGAAAGAATCAAAGCAACAGTCCAGGTATGTTTTAGATGAGACAATAACATTATAACATGATGTAACTCTCAAATAAGTTGATTTTACATAAAACTGCAGCTTTAAATGTGTTTCTCAATAATATTTTAATTGTTTGAATGGGTCTGTAGTTATCCAAAAAGTCAAAATTCAAAATAGTTAGCTACAGTAGAAACTTTTTTTCTTATAAACACCACATGTATAGCATTAGCTTAAAGTGACTTCTTAAGGCCAAACAACCCATGGAAAAAATCTGAACCAAATCTGTGCAGAAATGAGAGATTTTGTGTAGTTAATATAAAAACAGGAAGTGATGACTGATTTGCACAATAGAGTAACAATGCTGGTCAGAATCTGAGCAAAAATCTACTTGAACTGGTCCAGACTGTTTTTTTTTTTTAAATTACAATGGTCACAAGTTGCTGTTCATCACAAAGCTAACCACAGAGTGCTTTTAAATATCTAGATGAGGTGCTAGTCTGTTAGGTCTCAGAAGTTTCTCCTGACTTCCTGGGCCTCACTGGATAAATAACTTAATATATTTTTACTTTATGGACTCAAATCTTAGATGGACGGCTCTGTCTTTTCTTTTGGTTTGAGTTTATCTTCCATGTATATGTTGATATCAAAACTGGTGCAAAAGAGGTAATTGAGACATAAAAAGTCAAGACTCAAATGATGAGTATCTTCCTTAAACAATAAGATCTGTCAGTTGCAGTGGCTCTGACTCTAATAGAGGTAAATATAGATTAATACATAACTGGTAGTGGAATGATTAAACTTGCAAATTATGGATAAAAAGCTCCAGACTGTGAGCACTCACAGGGGGGCACTGAGAAAGTTTGTCTGCAGCCATCATCTGCACATTCAGGTGCTTGCTCTGAGACTTCCCCCTGGACTTGACCAGCCTCTGCAGCACCTGAGAGACGAAGCAGAAACCCTGTGAGGATCCTGAGAGGACGAGGCAGCCAGACGACAATGACGCAGAGCAGAACGAACCTTTGGCGAGGAAACTTTCACGTAGACGATGATGGGAGCGAGGGAAGTTTTAGCGAGCTGTGCGGGGTGGTTGATGGTGTCAGCGTCCAGAACCACCAGCTGCAGGGTTTTGGCGAGCTCAAATATCCTCTCAATCTCACTCTGAACCTCCGCTGCACAGATGAGACGCATTTGGCGTATACTTACGTCATACTGAAGCAAAAAGGCTTTTTGTGCTGATGTTTGCTCTGTTACCGAGACTGGAGCGGGTGTTGGATCTCTCCATGATGGGTCTTTTGTTCAGGACGGATCTCTTTGCTAAGGACAGGTCGGCAGTTACACGAGTGATGGAGATCCTGTAAATTCAGTTAATATAAATAAACATACAAAAGGATTTGGGACTCAAAACACAGTGAGAAATTTTACTGACCTTCCTTCGAATCTGTGTTTCAGAAAGTCAAACAGAGCTTTCTGCATCATGTCTGTCACCTAGCGGAAAGGACAAAAAAATACACTGTGACAGAAGAAGAATTGCATATTTTAAAACTGACTTTACAACTTTCTAGTTATTCCACTAGGTTTTCATTTAAAGTGGACCTATTTAGAAAATTTTATGTTGTACATTTGAGTTTCTACTGCTTCTAAAAACAACACAAGCACCTCAGAATACCGCTCAGCCATTATTTGGTAATAAGTTAATATTTTCTGGTGTCTGGAAAATGAGCCATTTTAAAAACCTCCATATTGTTGAATCTCAAACTATGGGTTACCTAGCAACCCCAGCCCATTACCTAGCAACCCAAGCGGAGCTTCAGCATGTTTGGCCAACTGGTTTTACCGCTGAAAAGACAAATGTTTTGTTGTTGACAAAAACAACAAAACCACTTATTGCATTCTTGTTGGTAGTGCAGGAGGCTCTACTTCTGCTTTTCAAAGATGTGCAGTTGTATACTTAAGCATCTGTTTGCAGCCATTTTCATGTGCAAGTGTAAACTTTGAGTTAGGGGGCATGGCCAGAAGCAGCTTATTTGGATTTAAAGTGACAAGACGCCCTAAAACAGCTCATTTTGAAAATTTGATGTACATGTTTTGTATAGGCCACAGACCTTTCCTAAAATGTTCAAATAGGAATAATATGTGGCTTGTAAAATGTCTTGGTGTCTTAGAGTGTGACACCAAGTCTAACAAGGATCAAAAAACCTTTTGAAGAGAAACTGGCCTGCAGCAAAACCACTTGTTGCATTCTTGTTGATTGTGCAGGAGGCACTACTTCTGCTTTTCAAAGATGTACGGCTGTATGTGCTCTGTTTGACTTATAGATCCTCCACTGTCCCTAATCAAGGTTTCCCCAGAGAACTTGCTAAGCCCGGTTGGGCGCTAGGGCAGTCATTCATCCAGCGGCCCATCGTGTTTTTGAGTTAAAAAATGTTTAAAGTTGACAAGAAATTTAAAAATATCACTTGATAATCAGGTACTATTGAAAGATTGGAAGATTTACACCTGAACACTAGCTATAAAGTCTTAAAAACTGCAAACATTTTAAAAAGACTTAAATAAATAAGCAATGCTTAGCCTGGTGGGGGCATAGGTAAAGCCTGGTGGCCCGCCAGGCTTATCATATTTTGGGGGAAACCCTGACAACGATTCATCCTTTGTTTCACACCAAATCCACCAACATTGTTTTTAGTTCCATTCTTAGTCTAATGATCCAAACAGCCCCAGCTGAAGTTCTGGTATAATTGAACTTCAGCTGCGGCTGAAGTTCAATTATACTATATAAAAAAGGTGAGATTTTTTATGTAATCTCACCTTTGAGATTCCATAAAAAAAGTTGCTGGAATCTAGATTACGCTGGATGTTATGGAAACTTTAGTTTTAAAATGATTTGGGGAAACTAGAACCCCATGTTAAAATGCTTTTCTGAGTAAGATCCCTTATTTTCAGTCTCAAATATTGTCCTGCTTCCTCTTAAAGCTCTGAAAAAAATCCTACCTTTTTAAAAATTTCCCTCCTCCCTCAAAACTTTCTGTGCTCACATTAGATTCCTCGTCTACATATCTTCTCTTCTCCTATTTATTTCCTTCGCATCACAGAAAAACTTCCTCCTAAACTCGATTGGCGATTTTAGCTTCCAGGATTTGTTTGCTCTCTTCAGGGCCAAAGTACTAAATTCTGCCTAGCAACAATTCCAGCCAATAGAATGAAAGCGTTTGACTTAGTCTTGGGTTGCACTTGTTTTACAACATTTGACAGCAAACTTACTAGATTTTAACATTGTGGTTTACTGATTGCCAACAGATACATTTGTTGACCTAATTTAAAACAACATTTCTAAAACTTTGGTACATTATTTTTATTTGCAAGCAGAAAGAACAGTAGTGAGCAAGCAGGATCAATCTGCATTGGGAAGACAAAGCAGAACGATGCCAACAGGAAAAGAGAAAATCAGTGTGTTAAATTAAATCAAAGTGCAGAAAAAAAAGTTCTGAAGGAAATTTGATACTGAAAATAAGGACTCCCTCTCTTAAATTCAAAATGCATGCTCTAAACAAAGAAGATTTCCTTCATATTCCACACATCAGCATCTATTTAAATCAAGAACTATTTGTCATTTTTTGTTTTTGTTGAAGAACAAACAGATTTTGGGGGTAAAATAAAGAGAGGCTGACCTCGTAGCCCTTCAGTGATGGTCCCACCAGGACCACCGGCCTCATAGAGGGCACCACGTCATAGGGAGGGACATGTTCCTGCCAGAAATAGGTAAGGACGGAGGAACAACGAGAACAGATTTATTTATTGTTACGGGACAAATAAAATAAAATATCTCCTTTTTCACTCGCACAGTCTCATGTTTGGAAAAGGCCATTATTTTATAGTCCTACAAAGTTACATCCAACAATGATTCCAGGTATTGTATAATCACTGTTCATAATTCAACTCTTCTTTGTCACTGAAAAGAGTCAAGACATACCTGTTTTTGCTTCTGTTTAGCTTGTGAAAACAGAAATAGGACATTAAATGACAGCAAACCAGAAGAGGCAGCAGAAACTGTGTTCGTGTCCCAGTGATAAAAGATGAGGCTGCAGTACTTACATTCACCTGCAGATGGCGGTGTGGTCCTCCAGCTTCCGGACACCATGTCCCCTAAACCGGAGGAGTTGCCTCCTGTTTTCCTGCAACAGCAGCAACATGCTGGCTCATAGCTCTCATTTCATGAAACAAAATCAGGTTGGAAGTAAAAAAGCAAACATGTGATGACCTCTGACCTCTGTTTCTGCTCCTGTTTGAGCCTCATGGCCTCCAGTCGCAGAGGGCTGGGGATGAAGGCGATGTCCGCTCCTTCTTTCACTAACCGCCCGATCCACCAGTCATTGTTGTACTTCTGTTAAAGCCAGGAGGCCAAGGGTCAAATCTATCCATGGAGAGGGTTCATCAGCTTTAGCAGAGGGTCATAACTCACTTCTTTGATGTGCAGGAAGTCTTTGGCATCAAAATTAACTGCAGCTCCTTGGACAGGACAGTCCTCATCCAGAGCTCCACAGTAACTCACATTTGTCTTTACGGCAAACGCTACAGGTTTGGACTGTGGAGCGAAAAAAAACGACAAGAATATTCGTCAGTGATGGGAAATGCAGAAGTCTCTTGACCAGACCTTTGGGCTTAAATATTCTAAAGCTGTTAAATACTGTCTTTCCCTGCTTAAACACTAAAATTAAACTTTAAAAAGTATGTAAAATTATGCTTATGTACTCACAAAAGTATTTAAAAACTGTCAGGTGAAAATTGGGAAAGCAGATTACTAATTAAAGTTAAATTCATGTCTATATACCTTTAGGTTTTCTGTGCACATGGTGTTTCAAGTCAATAATTCATTAATATTGATGAAAAAGTACTAGTTCACTGGCAGATTATTTCATTTCTAACAGGACATGTTTCCCAGGTTATAAGTGCAATAATCTGCCAATGGAACACATATTTTTTTCATTAATATTAATGAATTATTGGTTTAAAAGAAGCTCCTGCTTCTCCGTCAAAAACGTCTTTTAAGTTAAGTTTTGTCTTATTTCAAGTATGCTAAGATATTAGCACTAAGAACTAGACAAAAAATAACTAGTAGGATTTTCTGTTTTTTCACTGAAGGCAACATGACCATAAAACATCAAACTAAAAATATTACATTGCAATGCTATTTATTAAGGAAGATCATAAAAAGTTGGAATCCAAACTAAAAGTAATAATGTTTCTTAAAAGTTTTCATGTTGATTTAAAATAACAGTGTTTCAGCATTTTTGAAGTTTTCTGGAAGTTTGTTCCAGATTTGTGGTGCATAAAAACTGAATGCTGCTTCTCCATGTTTGGTTCGCTTGGTCCAAAACACCTGACAGGTCTGGATAGTTGATACAACAACAAAACATGTTTAATGTATTTTGATGCTAAGCCGTTCGGTGATTTATAAACTAACCAAAGTATTTTAAAGTCTGTTGCAGGAGACTTCCTGTCCTTCTACAAGTTGAAAAACAGAGAAAAAAAATGCAAAAAACACTGCAGGCTAAAGAAGTAAATCTGCATTGGTCTGCATATCAACACAATTCCTGAAACTATGGGTTTTTGTTTTGTTTTTTAAAGCTAAAATGATTAGCGTTGTTCTTTGTAAGCTGTGTGGAGGCGGCCCTGGTGTCGTACCTTAGCTCTGTCGAGCTGCTGCTGTGCCTGGCGTTCGGCTTCACGCCGATACGCCTCGCGGTCCTCCTCGGCTGACAGGTCTGAATCCGACGGTCTACTGGTATACGAATCAGCCGACCCCTGTCAGGACACAATCAGATCGAGATTAACTCATTTTGCACATCTTCTGCTAAAACCTCCAAGGAGCAAAACTGAGAGCAGAAACACAGACCTGCTATTTCTGCTGCTCTCATCTGTGTTGTCTTCTGCATGCAGGTGTGCATGTAAATATGTGTGTGCATTCATGACTGAATTCATGGGGGAACTATGAAACAACGCACTGCTCTCCCACACCAGCTATCTTATGACAGACCAAATATAGCACAAAGGAAGCAAAGCTTCCTCTTCTCTCCCGCTTGGCCCCAGTCCATTCCAACGTCCCCCTCAGTGCAGCACATACATCCTTTATTCCCCTGTTTATCCTCCAGAGACTTCTTCTCATTAGAGAAATACACACTGGTTATCATTTTTCAATGTAAGCAGTTTCAGAACTCGTCCCAGGAATGGCTAGCACGTTAAGCTGAAAGCAAAAGATAGCAGAGTGCTAGCAGAGACGCTTGCAGATGTTTTTCAGTAACTTTATAGTCATTACATGTTTTAGAAGATACATTTTAATCTCAGGGAAGCATAAAGTAGTTTTCAAACAATAATTTTATTTATTAAGCAAAAGAAGCAATTCTCACCCAGTAATTGTAAGTAATTATCATCTTTCGAGTATCTGCTTTTTTTTTTCTAAAATGGGTTGTCGTTTTCAAAAACACATTCAGAAATGTTGATGTTTGTTTAAAAATGTTTTCATCCACAAAGGAAACACAGAAAACATCTGATTTTTACCTGTAAGTGATGCTAAACATAGAGCATGCACATTAAGCCTCCACATGAGGTTAGCAGCAAACACAAGAAAACAAGAATGGCGAACAGCAAAGTGGAAGTGGCGTCTTCTGTAGAGCTGCTGCAGTACCATCACAAACATATAACCCACCATTTTTGTTGTTATGCATGATGTGTGTAACACTTTTTGAGCTATAAGCTGGGTTAGCGGTTGGGCTAATATGTCGAGGAAATACTTGAGGGAAATTTTCACTGGAATTTGTTTAGGAAAAATAAAATCTGTTCTGTGTGTGGATGCAGGGCGAAAACAATTAAAAACTTTCACGTTTTAGAAAAAAAGTTTGATTTCCCACATGATTTTGGAGAGCTGGGTTCAATTACACAAGCAGCACATGGGTGTGATTAGTGCCAGAGATGTAGAATTAAGAAACCATTTAAATCTGACCTGTCTCACGACACGAAGTCGGCTAACAAATCTTAAAAAAGAGGCAGAACATACCCTGACCCAAAGCGATTTAAGAACAAATGAGAATAAACGTCACTGACATCTATCAGCCTGGGAAAGGCTACCCAACCAAATCACAGTCAGATCACACTTGGTTCAGTTTAGGTCAAAGTTCATGATTCAACAATAAGGAATAAGGAGAAAAATGGATTGACAAAACTGGAACTTTTTTGAAGGCGTGTTTCCTGTTAAATCTGTTGCAAGATTAACAACACAGTCATGCACACTGGTGATAGTGTGATGGTTCAAGTTTCTGACTTTTAGCTCATTTTTAGGAGGCATTTACTTACTTTTAACGAGTTAATATGGACAGTTTTGTTTCCTTTACAAAATAAATCCTAATCTGAGTACGACATTTTGTATTCACTGAGGTCAGTGCGTCAAAAAAAGCAGGAAGGAGGTAAATACTTTTTTGGAGTCCTGAATCTGTCAGTGAGAAGAACTGCCACAGCAAAACCAAAATGAAATCAGCCCAGAATAAACTAAGAATATCACAGAAAGCTGGTAATAAAAAAAACTATGTTCTTGGAAAGAAAAGGCACATTTTTATAGGGCTGAAACAATTAATTGAGTTAATCGTGATTAATCAATTACTCAAATGATCGTCAACTAATTTAGTAAGTGATTAATAGGTAGCTGGAGTACACAGACTTACAAGAAGAGAACTGAGAGCTGTACAAAAAATGTTGACATTTTGCAAATACAATATAAAATCTCTCATTCAGTACCTTTTGCTATTCAATTACCAATCTATTAATCCAGGAACAGATCAGCTCTGATGTTAAGTCACGCAGAAAGTTTTTCACATGTTGATGTTAGAAATATTTCCACTGTAGACGCATCATTTGCTACATTTTAGGCAAGACAATGTTTATTAACGTATTTAAAAAAGGAAGTGAATTGCTTCCCCCCCCCATCTTTTAACATAATTCTAATATTTGATTTAATAAAAAGTGTCAAAATAATCGATAACTTAAATAATCGTCAGCCGCAGCCCTACATTTGTCAAACACCTGAACGGTGTGGTACTATTTTCACTGAGAGTAAAGGCTCAGATGCTGGTCATCCATCTTGCCAACATACACAAACGGATCCTCTAGAGGTCCAATTAACCAACATCTGCAAAGAAGTTCCCAAACAAAAACCAGAACCACCAACAAGCTTCGCATGGAACCCAAAACGGAGCGTTATCGACAGCAGCTCTGCGAGCGAACACCTCTCCTCGTTTCTTTTTTTGGTCTGGGATCTGTGTTAGATAACTAGATGTGATTTCTAGCGCTCTGCGAGGCACCACTGCACCAGAGCCGGAGCAGCGCTGACAGAGAGGAAAGGAGGGTGAGCAGGAGGACGGAGAGGGAGAGAGAGACGAGAGCAACGTATAAAGATACACCGAGAGGACGTGGGGGGGAGGAAGGGGCTCGAGTAACGGGAGAGAAGAGGGGCTACAGGGAGGCAGAGCGGAGGAAACCTCCGGGGAAAGGATGAGATCCGAAAGGACAAACAAGAAAATGAAAACATGAGACGGAGGTATGAGGCAAAGTTTGCATACCTGGCTGATTAGGAGCACGGCGCTAGAGCCTGATGAAGGCATGAATGTGAAATTTCTGACTGTAGCGCCGTGCCTGTCTTCACTGGGAACGCTGACAAACCCTCACAGACATGAAGGCAGAATAAATGTGGTGGTGGGCGCAGAGTAGAGGCGTTACATTTAAGGGTTTTTACAGAGCAGGAAGTGATTGCTGCTCTTTGCGTTCGGAGGTGACAGAGGAGACCTCTCCAGCCTGCTCTTTGGCCTCCTGGCCACTTGTTCAATACAAACACACGGGAAAAAACGCTTTAACGTGAAGAGTAGCAGGACATGATCACGGGGCTCATCTAGGAGAAGCTTCACTGCATTGCAGACTGTAACAGCGAAAGCAACATCTTCATCTTCATTTTTTTTTTTTTTTTTTTTTTAGGATGTCTTGTTTTATTCCTGCTAACATCTCTGTCTGCAGGCTAAATTTAACTCTGCTCCTTCCTCCTCTGCCTCTGTGATTATTCTTCACGCGCTGCAACACTGATGTCCCCGACTCTGCAGGATGGGGGCCAAGTGAGGAAAAGAAAAAGTGTGTCACCCCGCTAGTCGAGCCCAGAGAGGGCCAAATCATCCAGAAAGTCCAGCCAGAGGCTCCTCAGCGACGGAGTTCAACGCTGAACACATTAGGGTTTTTATTTTATCCTCCTTATCCTGTTAAAGTTACAGTGTTCACACAAACAGAGAGCTGACTTAACAGAGTTCACAGAGACAGTGAGAGCCAACCCAGTTAGCTGGTTGTTTAAGTTTTATTCTTCATCAACATGGTCCTTAAGGTTGCTCTAAAAACCGAGTCTGGATCCTCGACCTACTGCTGACAGATTTCAGTTTGTGTCTCAATCATCTGGTCATACCAAAGCCATGTATGGTGTCGCACAGGGTTTTGTATTTGGAGATATTCTGTTACTTCACTGCAAAACCACAAAATATTACCAAGTATTTTTTGGTCCAGTTTCTGGTGCAAATATCTCAGTACACTTGAAATGAGACAAAACTGACTTAAAAGAGACTTTTCAGCAAGAACTAAGTGAATAAGTCAAGACATGATGACATAATATGGGACAAATGTCTTTGTTCTGCTGGCTGATTATGTATTTTTCATTAATACTAGAAAATTATTAATTGAAACAAGCTCCTATTTGTTGATGAAAAGTTGCTTGGTAGTTAGTTTTGTCTTATTTCAAGTGTAGCTGCACATTTGCACTGAAACTAGGCCACAAATACTTTTGCGTTTTTGCAGCGTCTGTATGCATTTCCCCAGATAAATACTAGAAAACATGTACAGGTGAAGCTCCACTTAGGGCTGGGCATTTTTCATACCATTTTCTTATCATGATAAGAATTATGATTTACTGCTGTCACAATAAATTCAAAGTAATTTGAGTTTAAAATCCCACCAAACTGTCCTTACTGTCAGGTTTGATACTTTTAGTGTTTTCTACACGGTCAGTTCAATGAGAGCATAAATAAATACCAATAAACTGGAAAATAAATGAAGCACATTACAAATGGGAATGTTTTTCAAGAGCATTTTTTGTGTTTGTGGGGCTATAATTGCTGTGACACACAGTCACAGTCGTCATACACTTACCTAAAAAAGAAGTAACAAATGGATCTCATTATCGCATTTATCATTATCACAAAAGTACCACAAAACATCGTGATGAAACTGTAACTCCACATTGCCCAGCCCTCGTTTCACTGTTTTGGTGATTCGTCTGTAAACCAAGAGGAAACAAATCTGCTTATGAAGCTAAAAGCTTTTCTTAAATTTTTACTTTTAACTTTAGGAGCAAAGGAGCTTCATAAATTTGACTGGCAGCCAATCAGAAATGAGGGAAGAGCACGGCAAATAACGTTTCCCTGAATTTCTCCTCCTGTGAGACAACAAAAGCTATTTCTCCATCTTCAATAAGTTATTTTAACTTATGTTTTACAGTACTGATTGAAAAACTGATTACATTTCTAATCAAAAAATAACATTTCTGATTGTAAAATGTCTTGGGTTAAAATTTTTTTTTATCATCTTCCCTCCAACTTTCTGAACTTTCTGAAATCCCCCGGTTGCACAAGTAACAGCATCTTTCCATCCTCATTCAACTTCAGCTGAACTGTCTGAGAGCAGCAAAAACATTTTTTCGCCAAGTAGTTTCTGCATAAATCTGCTGTAGTATGTTGGTTCAGAATGAATTATTTAGTCCTTATTTATTTAAATGCAAACTATCCTTAGCTCTAAGCGACTGTGTGTGGACGTGACGGACTGGTGAAATGTACAAGACGTATTCCTGTCTGTAAAACATTTAATACAATTTTATGTAAGGATTTTTTTAAAATAAACTCAATATTTATTGACTGTATTGAGGTAATTTTAGATCTTGGTCCCCAGGAACAGTGCCTTTTTAAGCAATAATATATTAAAATGCATGTTTTTTTTTAAGAATAAATACCATTCTATTTGTTTTCTGTCTTCATTTCTGAACCTGCAGCATTTACTATTTATTCTCCAGCAAATCCAGGTTCCCATGTGTTTTCTGGAAAACAATTGGGAACCTGTGTTCCCATATTTACAGTATATACCAGTAGAGCATATATACTGTAAACATGCTCTACTGGTACAAAATGCAACACAAATATCAAAATAGTGGCCCAATAAAGACATTACTTAATCAGTGCAGATGCACCATCTGCACTGACGAAGGTTCACTCACCTCAGTATGCTAGATGTTCAGACTCAGCTCAGAAATCTGGTCTATTTTTTTTTTGTTTGAATCAATAATACTTTTGTTATAGTTTCAACCAATAATATTTGAAAGACTTGGGAAGCCCTACAAGCTGTATAGAGCATTTAACTTCATTGATCATTAAGCAAAACAATGTTTTTGCTCTTTTCTCTAGTTTTTTAAAGTAAAAATTCCCACAAATAGTAAATACAGATGTAAATAAATACTACACCAGATCGTCCGTCAGGTTAGTACCAGTGTGTTGTAGCAAGAAAGACACTATTTCTGTGTTATTTTGTACTATATGCCATGTTAAATCAATTTTCATTTAATTTCCTATGGGATTAATAATACAGTATGTTTGAATTTTAATTTTGTCACCGTTTCTGCTGGACAGTTTTGTTTTCTATTGAAACTCAGCATTCATGACTCACATCAGACTTGCATCAGATTTGGATGTCTGAACCTGGAATCTTGGCTTATTTCTCTTTGCAACCTCCCTCAAACTGTCAGAATAACAGAGAGCATCTGTAAATAGCAATGTCTGAGTCTTGCCACAGATTCTCATTTGGATTTAGTCTGGACTTTGACTAGGCCACTTAAATAAATGAATACGTTTTGATCTGGTCAATTTCCAGCTGGAATGCTAGCAAGCTTTTTTTTCTTTTTTTTTCTTTCTGGGACTTCCCTGGATTTATCTCCATCCACCTTCCTGCAACTGTGACCGGCTTCCCCGTCCTCATCTCCACAGCATTATGTTGCCACCACCACATTCCAATGTGTGGATCAGTTTTCTGAAGCTCTGCCCTTAACATTTTCAGATGACGAAAGCAGCTGGTTGCGTGAGTTATTATTAACTTAGGAGTGCCAGAGTAAAGGAGGTTGAATACAAATACATGCCACGCTTTTGGATTTTGATTCAGAAAACAATTGTTGTTAAGTTGACACTCAAAATCAAAAACCAAACTTAAAAACCACAGTAAAAACCACACCTCAAACACCTGCTGCATGATCAAATTACTTACAGGCTACAATATATTAGCCTCTACTTCTGCAGGTTGGACAAAATCAAGTGAAACAACCACAATCATGTTTGCAACCCCCAAAATCCCAAACCAAACATTCATCCCCCCCAAAAAATTAGCCATCAGCTTCTGTGTTAACAATCCACTGGACTCGTAAGCACCATGCAATAAATCATTCTGTTAATGTCAGCCGCGCTGTATGTGAAATCGATCAACGAAAGACTGCAAGAGCCTGTGCAGAGCGCATGCAGCCGGACTGAAACCAGAAAGTAAAACAGGTGCAGGGAAGGAGGAAACAAAAGCCCCGCGGAAGGAGGGGAGAGAGACCAGGTGATGGAAGACGACACGGGAATCTTTGACAGGAATACTTCATACTTACTCAGCTAATGATGATGCTGCTGCTGCTGCTGCCGGTCCCTCCCTCTCTATACACTACCTGCTGGATGCAGACGGACTGCGCTGTGTCCCGCTCCCTAAAAAGGGACGACCTGCACTGGAGCAGAAACTGGCAACACCTTCTTTTCTATTCTTACCCCACATCCTCACATCACAACACAACAACCAACGCAGCATTTGCGTCACTTGATAAAACCCACCTCCTCAAATTTACATCACTCTCATTTATTATTCCGTGAATCCGAGTGAACGTGCGGCGGCCGAGAGAAGAATCGGGTGAAACTGCTGTTGCCGTCGATGCCTCCCTTAAGATTTCTCCTCCTGCTCATGTCCTACATCTAACACATGTATCCATACAGTGTCCTGCTGCAGAAATGAGTCATACTCCGCTGCTCCTCCATAGTCGCACCCCACCCCTATCACAAGCAAGAAACTATCTGCTCTGTGTGTGAATGTTACTCCCTCTGTGTGAAAGCCTTTGTCAGTGGGAGCAGGAGGTGGTGTGTGTGCGCGCGTGTGTGTGTGTATGGAGGTAAGATAATGATTGGAAAGACACTGGAGGAGCTTGTTTGAACACTGAACGCACACATCAGCATCACATCGGCCTTCACCATGAATATTTGAAGCTGTACGACATTCCCTGGAAATCTGGAGGTTTTCAATAAGCTCCCACTCAGATCCGGATAACTAATGTCTCTGCTGAAGGAAACGCCCGCTCAGCACTTTTCCTGTTCCGCTTCACTGTTACACTGCTCCACATTCCCTATAACAATAATAATAATAACACTGCCTTGTATGAAACTGATGCATTCTTTTAATCAATCAATCAAATTTTATTTGTATAGCACATTTCAGCAGCAAGGCCTTTCAAAGCGATTCACATCATAACAAACACAGAGTCATGCAACATAGAATCAACAATCAAAACAGTACATTAAGTCAAGTGCCGTCATTAAATTCGTAATTAATTATGTTTCGAATACAACTCTAAACAGGTGGGTTTTTAGTCGAGATTTAAAGGAAGTCAGTGTTTCAGCTGTTTTTCAGTTTTCTGGAAGTTTGTTCCAGATTTGTGGTGCATAGAAGCTGAATGTTGCTTGTTTCAACGTTTCTTACATTCTCAGAAGAAAGTGTGAGGATTTTGAATCTTAAAGCAGGTGTTAGTGCATCATAAAGTCAAAAGTTCTTGCAAGTCAAAACTAGTAACTTTTTAAAAATACATTATTAAGAAAAAAATATTCTTTACCTGATCAACATAATCTAAGTAAGCAATATCTAGGTAAAATACAGTAGTCCAATTTTCTTTTTAAAGGAAAGCAATATAAATGTTGAGCCAAAACCTGAAAACGAGTTGTGCCTCATTAAAAGAAAAAGAAATTTTCAATAAAATTTGCAAATTAATAAATAAATAAATAAAAAATGAAATATACTGAGCTTGCACATTCAAAAGTTGAGTCTATTCTCAGCACAAGATCAGAAAACTCTTTCTAAAAATACCTGCTGTATTTGGTCATGATTAATTAATTTAAATGCAGATTTGGATGCATTAAAGTAAAAATAAATGTGGTCAGACTTACTGAAGAAAATACAAAAACAATGATTACTAAAAGATTAATATTTTCTGTTGTGCCTAACTTTTTTTAAACTCTTATATTTCTGTCCTAGTTAAAGATAAAATAGTAACCATGTCTGTAAACCGTCTTTGCTGGGGGACAAATTTGTCCTCTTCTTGAATTGCAGTTGGGGGCCACAGAAAATCAACACAGAGGCCACAAACAGCTTCCGGGCCGCACTTTGGAAAACCCCATTTCATAATGATTCTGGATGCGTTTAGCTTTACGGTTCCAAGTGTGATGAAAAACTTTCGAATAAACATAAATTTCTTAGCAGGCCGATGCGGATCCTTCTTGTAATCTCACTGTGGCTTTATGAACAATTCTCCAGGATTTTCTGAACACATTTCCAAGTTTTATTTGAGATATGAAACTGCTTTTTCAGTCCTGTTGTGTTCCTACACATAAGAGCTTAAAAAATACTTCTCACAGTGTCTAAATTAAGTCATGGTTTTGTAAAACAAGAAAAAAAGACCTGGAAAAAAAAAAAAACATCACTTAGAAACTGGCTTTCTGGGACTGGACCTATTCGTCGAACAACCCATGCCTGTTTGGGTTTAATATTTAACTGAACAAAACTTGGATTAAGCATTAAACCAGGACAAAAGCAGCTGGAATACAGAAGATATTTTATGTTCCTTTTGATTGTATCTGGATCACGTGATGTTTTTCTGCCTAGGTTCATAAATTAAAATTGGGAATAGATAAACCAGATGAAGGTGGATAAAATGAGCAGGGTAAAGCAGCTCCTTCTATGCTTCTATAGATCTGGCGGTGGAGACATTTATGGCAGATCTGTTCCTCCATACACACACCCTCCAAAAGGAAGAAATTCATAACACAGCAGTTCATGGATGTTTCAGACCAACTAAACAACTGAATTCATCAAACTCTTGTGGACAGACTGAATACACAAACAACATTTTAAAGATTGGATTATATTTTATGATATAAACTTGTGATAAAACTCTTGACAAATTATCTCTGACGTGTCTGTTGTGTTCCACTGAACTTGGCACAGTTAAACTCTGCTTATACTTTTATTTTATTTCATAGAGATTTTAGAGTAAACGGGGCTGAATATATTTGGACATTGTACTTTTCACAGTTTTATTTGTTAAACATTTTCTTTCATCTCAAAATTATGCACTGCTTTGGTTTTGTCATTAGAATGAACCTCAATAGAATACACAAGGGTTTCTGGTTTTAATGTGGACAAAATGTGTTTTTATTAAGAGACAGCATTGAAGAACATAAGAAAATATCTTAAATGTTTTGACTGCAAGGACTAAAACAACAATATCTATTTTTAGAAGATACCAACAAGAACATAATTCCAAGCTGTCTCTACATTCAGAGATTTTTAACAGCACTACTGCTGGGAAATTTTAAATAGTTAGGATTATTGCTAGGAAAAGACAAGAGCCCTGGTCTGAGAAAGGACCGAGGTCTGACAGAAATGGGCTGCAACTGAAGGAAGAAGTGAAAAGAAGCTAAATGAAACAGATCGCTTTTTGAGTAAATGGCTTGTTAAGTCTCAATAGACCAAGAGAAGTAAAACAAAAAGAATATTTGAGATCCCAATACTCATTCAGAGTCTAGTTTTCTTATTAAAATACTGTCCGGCAGAAGACTATTTCCTGTATTAGCCACTAGTTTCTTTCACTGAATGCAACTTGTCCTCTTTCACACACTGAGGAAAGTAGGCTGTGATGATTTAGGTTGCACTTTGTCAGCACGCTCCAATATCAAATTATTGATGGACTCTAAAAGCAGTTTGATTTGTTTAAAAAGGTCAGATCAGGTCAAATACTAATCCAGGAGTGTCAAACTCATTTTTGTTTTGGGTCAAATCAAAATCATGAATGCTCTTAATGGGCTGAATGTATCGATAAAACCTGTTAAAATATCATTGAATTCTTAAAATTAAATATTATTGAACATCTTTTCAGGCTCTCTAGTATTTTGTGACTCTTTTTGTGAAGTTTTGCTATAAAAATCAAACCAATTCAGAAATATTTACAATATTTGTGGTTATTTATAACGGTAAATGTGATTTTTGTTACCATGGACTATAATCTGACATCAATTAAGATTGATGTCAGATTATACTTGTACTTTCTTAGTACAAGTAAGAAAGTTTTTGACAATTTTTGAGAAAAATCTGCAATAAACTCCAAATTATTGCGCAGAAAAGTGCTGAGGTTTATTGATTTATTTTGTGAATTTCCACGACGTTTCTCAAGAAACTGCGGGCGACTGATTGATACAATTTGGCAGTAAACAGATAAAAATTGCATTAATTTGATTGATGATATAATATTTAAGCTCACTTAGTGTTTAGACTAGGATCTATAGGGCCACATAAAAAGCTGCAATGGGCCGGATTTGGCCCACGGGCCTTGAGTTTGACACGCGTTCTACAGCAAGATGGGAACAAATATGTCTTCCAAAGCAACTTGTCACAACAGTTTCAGCCTGAATATTATTTTAATCACAGCAGAAATCTTAAATAACACAAAAGCACCAAATTAGTTTTCTAAAAGTGTCTGACCTGAAATTACTAATTAAAAAATTCTGGGCTGCGTTGGGACTTCAGCGCAACGTCCCTCCATTTTCAAGCTTTTTGCTGCCCTCTACTGGACACAAACAACACCTGCAACAGCAGACATTTCAAATCCAGACCATTAAAACTCAATGCTGCTACATTAGAAATAAAAATTAGACATACACACACTTTGCTGGTTTTATATAGGAAAATTTTTCTTCACTCTGCTGTTAATAATTCAGGAAACTTTTACCTGTCGTTTGATGAAGCTGGACGTCGTGTCTGAGGACGTGCTGCCATCTGAGCGTTTGAAGCGACTCTTACGTTTAGGCAACTTCCTCGGCAGCTGTGTAGAAACAAAAATACTCTATAAGCATATCAATCATACAGATGTATGTTTCATTTGAGTTATTCTTAAAAAAATAATAACCAGATTCCTTATAAAAGGACTTTACTGCACCATAGTGCTGGGAATTTACTTTACATAAAATAAATAGATTGATTGATAAAATGTCTAAATTAACACTTGTGACAGACTAAAAAAGCAACAATTGGATGAAAAAATATCCAGTTTCTTGCTAAAGTTAGTTTGAAGAGATACATAACAATACAAAAGACCATAAATGCAACAAAAAATAAAAAAAATGCAGTTGAATGTGAGAGGATGTAAAAGCAAAATTGGCCAGAAGTTGCACAAAAGTAGTGAAAAACAAGAAATAAACCAACTAACCCGCCTGAAGATTAAAAATAAAACAATGCTTACATCTTTCATAGGATACTGAAAATTACACAATTTAATTGAATCTGATCATTTCTGCAGCTTGTGAATTATATTCAAAATTGAATTATGTCAACGAATTACAATATTTTTTTGGTCTGAGTTACTCTAAAAGACCAAAATGACAAAACTTTAGTTGAATATTACCAAAAGAACCGTTTATTATAAAGTTTAAAATAAGAAACAATATTATGAAAAATGCTGGCCCAACATATAAGCAAAATAATCATTTTCCTGCTGCAGACTCCCAATAGAAACAGAGTAATAATATCATTTCCCTCAGGGTCGGTCCAAGCCTTTTTGGGGCCCTAGGCAGATTTTCATTAGGGCCCCCCAAACCAACAACCAGATGCTTCATCATTCCTAACACACCTGCTATCATTAGCATCTTTTGTGATTAGCTTACATCTCACCAGTGTTTTGTGGTATTTAAATGTCCCCATTTTATTTTAATTAGTTGAAAGTAACATCAGCTGATAAACACTAAATTTACAGTGAACAAGTTTAATATCTTATATTTTCTCAAAAGTGGCAACAGCAGGAAAAAAATCCACCTATTCTTTGTCTAACAACTATAAAAATTAACATGGAAATTGCTGTAATTTTAAATATATATATTTAAATTTCATCATGCTAGCTTGGTGCTCTGGGCCCCCCTGGGTGGTGGGGGAACCTTAAGCTGCCATTTAACTCCTATACAAATCAGCTGGCTCTTATTTAATCATTTCTACATCTTTATTTAGCTGGTGCTGCATGTAGAACACAATGTGACAGTTTTCGAATAAATCTGAATGCGAAACTGAGCCCAAATATCAGATTCTGCTCTGGACCACATAAAATCTTAGTCCGGCCCTGAAAGGCGCCGTGACAGTCTGTAACACACACATTTTCTTGCAGGGTTTGTGGTTATTTTTGAGTCTTTCTCATCGGTTAAGTTTTAATCATGCATGTTTCCAGCACTACTTCGCCTAAATATGATCATTATTTAATGTAAATAAAACATATTTCAGATTTTGTCGTCGCGGAGACGCAGAGGTTGTTTTCCTTTTTCCCTTCTTCCCCTGAGTGTTACATGAAGCGCCTCTGGCTTCAGGCTACAGGTTGCAGTTGGAGCCACGACCTGATTCAAAAAGCTGCAATCCCGTCATGTTGCTGCTGTGCTTTTCTGTGTTACTGTCGACGATGCGTGGCTAGATAAAAAAAAAAAAAAAAAAAACCCGCACAGAAATAAATAATAAAAGATCAATGTAAAGGAAAGGCCCGATGTGTGAGTTTGGACCAAAAAGCAGCAGGTTTGATCATTTTTTTTAATTTTTTTTTTTTAATGTGTGGGTGGATTAAAGCCTCCATGTCTGAGCCTGATGCTGCGGTTTGACTGAAAGATGAGGGGAGGAAAGAAGTACAAGACCGCTAAACCACGACGCCTCAAACGGAACAACAAGTAGCATCCGACACGGTCTCTACCAACAACCTGCCCGGAGAGGACGGAGCTGCAGTGAGTGAGCGGGTTTACCTGGAAATAATGCGACTGGGAGCCGGTTTCCACAGCGGACAGAGGATCTACGGGAGATTTGGACATTTTGACTTGCACCATCTATTGAGAGCGCAGGGAAGCGGGCGGCACACAGACATGCGTTACTGGAGGAGGAAACAAGACGCACCAAATACATCTATATGCAGGAAAGAGAAGGAAAAAAAAAAAAACACTGGAAAGAGGGAAGAAGCGACCCGTAACATTCATGCAAAGCTAGGGGAAACAAACTATTTCCCTCCCTATGATAGAGTAAAAACAATCGTTACATCGGAGGGTAGAGAGACTGCAGCGAGCAGGAGAGACATCGGAGCTAAATTAAACCTTCAACGCCGAGGCGTCAGTTCTTACAGGTCCGTGCGTCACTGAAGTTGGTGTCCGATTCGGAGCCTTTTCGCAGTTTTTTGTTTTTTTTAGGATTCAGCGCCGTTTACAAGATTACAAACCTAAACTGAACGAGTGTGTAATGCTTAGTGAGATCTTTGAAAAATGTTATTTGGGATTTGTAACTTCATTAGTAAAACTCAAAAGAGAGCAGTTTTGGAAATGTTTTGGATTTTCTGCTTGAATCCCAGTTGCGATTTAAACATGGGTTGAGTTACTCTACGATTCTGACAGATTATTTATGTAATCTGTAATAATCTGTATTCCGAACATGCGGACCCCTTTCCTACTATTGCAGATATTAACAGACTAGAGAAGACAAACATAAGAAGTAAAGAATAACATGAATTCAGTCCGAAAAGAGGTGGAAAGAACCATAACTTATTTAATTCCAGCTCAAGTCAAATTTAGTTAACCCAAAACAATTTATCTTTCTCATATTATATGTTATTTGTGTAACGTTTCTTTCTGTTTATGAAAGTATAAACATTAAAATATGGATTTTCTGGCAGCTTGAAGACTGTTTTGTAAAAGTTTTACTGGGTTATTCTGCATTGTCTCTTTAAAATGCTGTTTTACAGTACATTTCCATCCTTTTTTTTCATAATTGAGCAAATTTGATACAGGAATAAACATTGATTTGAAAAATACAGCTACTGAAGATGGCAACTTTTACCACTTTTACGTTTTCAAGCAATATCTGGTCTTAATTCTGACATCAGAACCATAACAATAATACAAGGAGTATTCTTTTTGAGTAATTTGCAATTAAGCTACTTTGATTTTGTCTTTTGATTTGCCATTTCCCCAAAATATGGATTGTTCAATTTTGTAAAAATATTCGTCGAGGTCTGAGCTCAAGCTTCGGAAGACGTTTCAAATTACTTGACATACTTTGATTAAAAACCACCACTTAAACTCGAAATTGAATCCGATCAAAGTTAAATAGCGTTCCTAAAAAGTGGTGAAATGTCCCTTTACTGATGATCCAGCCGAATCGGAAGTGACGATTCTGAGGCCAACTTCAGCGTCCTCGGGTCCATACTAAGTGTTCGGTCCTGCTGGGGGTGTCCGGCTGCACAGACACAAAAAACACCAATTCACGGCAGCACAACACAGGATCACTATTTACCCATTTGTCATACAAACCCCTTGTACAGTCGGGTTGTTTGATTTGCTTATGGAAATAAAATTCAGCCTTCAAAATAGACAAAATGTTGGCTGGTTGTTTCATAACTGGTTTCTGTATTGTGTTTTTATCATGCAGAGCACTTTGAACTGCCCTGCTGCTGAAATATTCTGTACAAATAAACATGATTTGACTTGACTCAGGCACGTTAAGTCAGGTCAGGTTTATCCATATAGTATTTCAGCAAGAAAATCGCGGCCGTAGTCGAAAATTACTTTACATAATATAAACATAACAGATCAAAAAACATTACATTGCAATGGAGAAATAACACAGAAAGAATATTTGTTTGATTTGACTTGAGATTTTAAACTTTTATGGGATTATATACTTCATTTGGCATCATGTTAGTTCAGTCAAACTGTATCATGCAGTCTCCATGGTAACCAGCTGTTTTAAAAATGTAGTTAATTTTCCACAAGTAATCGAGTTAAGTTAATCCAAGTAAATATATTAAGTTTATTAAGTTGTCATTTTACACAAATTAAGCTTGTTAAACTTAATTTTAACTATATTCTTTAAAGTTGGAGCTCTATTTTCTTGTTTTTCAGTGTATGCTAGCTGATGGGGCTATATTACTGCCAACACTGTTTCCAGTTTTACTCCAGAAATACGCCGCAGCGTCAGGATACAGAAGCTAAAGCAGGCGTCATCTGAACAGAAGGATTTATTTGAGAGAATCTTTTTTTTTTTTTTGAGGTTTCTATTCTCACTTTACAAATATTTTGCAGTCGAAAGTGTTTCTGCTGTTTCCTGAACTGTTTTTGTTTCTTTCTTTCTTTGACTCTCAGCAGCTTGTTGACCAGACAATGAAAATCCCAAACTGTCAATCCAGAACTGAACATTATAAAGGAGCTGGATCCAATTGAGCTTTTTCTAAAAGCATGTTTTATGAAATCACAAACAAACAACAAAACAAAATTCACTTGATCCTTTAAGTCGGTTACTCAGTTTGATCTCTAGCTTTTCTAATCACAAACAGTGAATTTAAGATTTACTACTTGACATATTATAGAGGATTTTATGTCATCTTCCTGCATCAAGCTTTTATCTTCGATTATTTGATAAACAGTGGCCATAAAAAAGTCACAATACTGACTTGAAAATATGATCATGTGGTTTGGATGCAAAACAAAACTCATCTTTTGATACTCAGGCGTGTTTATTGACCTACGTTTGCTTTGTCTACTGTAACCGGCTTATTTCTGTTTGTTCAGAGCTTCCAGTTTTATCACCTGACAGCTTTTGTAAACAGCTCCATCGTATCTAACGCTAAATGACATAATCCTTCTTAGAAACTAAACCATCAGCTTCCAAGAATTTAACTGAGACATTTTGTTTCTTCTTCAATACACTTGTTATTTTTTTCCATACCAGATTTTGTAGAGTGAAGATTTTATATATTTTGGATCATCCTTCAGAGTTCTGCTTGGGTAAGAAATACGATCTGGGTTATCTTTTTCACTGCACTGTGGGAACATGCCTGGTCAGGCAGAAAGTTGTGGAGAAATTTAAGGTAGGATTTTGTTATAAAACAAACTCACAAAGCTCTGGTTGTCCGAAAATGACCAGACAAAAAGAGCAGCAGTGAAAGAAGGAGCCAAGCTGCATAGATCCACCGCAAAATCCGTCCACACAACAACTTCTACTTGTGCACGCCACAAATTTAGCATCTATGCAACAACAAAAAGAAGAAAGCAATTGTTGAAAGACAGTCGTACAAAACCCTGTTTGGAGTTTATCAAATGTCAGGCAGAGCAAACGTGGAAGAAACTGTTCCAGTCAAATGAAACTAAAACAAATATTTTTTTTTCCTTTTGTGCATGTCTCTATAGGTGTGGTAGAAGAAACTAACAGTGCACATTATCCTGAACCCACCATCCCCTAAGTCCATTTAAGAAAATATACAAAACTTTAAAATCTCTGTTTACAAATGCTGCCTGTCTAATCTGACTGAGTTTGAAGTATTTTGTAATTTCAGCCTTGAAGTGCAAAGCAAGTAGAAGCTCCCAGAGATTTGCAGCTTTAAATGCAGTGAAAGGTAGTTATTTAACTGACATAAAATCCTAAAAAAACACATTAACTCTTGTGGTAAAGTGGTATAAACACGACTGCATGGCACTTTTACCTACAAAAGGCTTACCTAATGTCTTAGCAACTAATAAAATTTGGGGAAACACGTCAAACTCTCGTTGGATTAACTTAGAAAATATAACTAAATAATACTGAATTGTTAAATTTCTACGTTTTCCCCTAATTAACTGCAAGTATATGATTTCCACATGTAAAATTTCAACATGTTTGCATTTATTTCAAACACGACATTTCTGTCACTCAGATCGAGGCGCAACTGCGACCCCTGCTGGTTGTTCGTGTAACGCCAGTCACACATAGAAAACAGCAGCATTTCCCTCCATCAGCTCCTCTAATGATTTCTTGAAAATGTCCTGTTTTATCTGCATTTCACTGCATGAAAAGATGTGGTGATGATTGAGAGCGCAGGCAACTGAATGCATCCATTGATATAAAGATAATTGAACTTCGAAGAAACAATGCCTTCTTGAACTTGCACAGCCAGTTTGGTGAGTTTCCTCTATTTAACTGATTCTCTTCCATTGGTTAGGCTGCTCTATATTCTGTTGTTAATACACATGCAATAAACGTTGCCCCAGTGAGGTCAAGTGCAGTATTAAGTTTCTTTTGTTGCTGTTTTTGGTTAGTATGATCCTCAAACGCTCCATCAATACATGTATTGTAAAATATTATGAAATGTATTTTATCAAAAAAACAAAAAAAACAATGTGATCATAGGTAACATCTAGAGAACATGCTGGATGTTTATGCACTTAAATATGTTGTGATGTAACAGAACAAAAAAGAAATGAATGAATAATAGCCAAAATAGCTGCTGCGTGAGTTTGCATCGCTAAAACACCTCCAGTCAAGGCATGTAATTGTTTTTATTACTAATGTCTTCACTTTCTATTTGATAAACATTTTCAGTTTTATTTATTTATTTACTTTTTTGTACATTTTTTGCTCAATTGATTCTGTAAAATGTACAATTACTGGCAGCAGGACGCAAGTAAGTGATTGTGGGATGTTTGTGGCACTGCAGCAGTAAAAATATTTGCAGTATCAGTACAGGAAATTATAAATGAAAATAAACTGTACCAGTAAAAGTATGTGTGCTGTCAAGTACAGCTTATAGCATGATTGCTTGATTAAGTTTTATATGATATTGTACTTTTATAATTTGTTTTTATAGTTTTATAAATACAAATATCAAAAATATTTGTATTTAGAAAAGTAGTACAAGTATCCAAAATATTGTTACTTTGATATTTGATAATTATGATGATAGCTGAAATGATTAATCTAAAATATTTTTTGAGAAAAATTACAATTAATCTGGTTTTAATCTGACATTTTAACAATAGATAAGACATAAAAAAAAAGAACCAAATTAGCATTTCAATACAATAAATCTTTAGTCCATCTACTCCACTGGAAAATAATGCTATTATTGTAGTTTTAAACATTTTAGATATTAAATGTTTTAATTATAGGACTTGTTAAGCAGTTTCTTACATATTGCTGTTTTATAAATTTGCAAACTGGAAGATATTTCTGTGCACTTTTATATAAAATGTGCCCATATTTAACAAAGATTTTAAAGAATACATCAGCATGTCATAAATAAATAATGCATTCACGCATTCGTGTGTACCAGAAAATGTCACTCCGTAAAACATCGCTCATGTTGTACCGACTTTTGTTGGAGAAAAATCTGAAACTAACTTTCCAGTAAAATGAGGCCTAAATCTTCATGAAGACGATAGAAAATGGTCAAATTTATCACAGATGTTGTTAAAATAAAAGACATCATCTGATCACTTAACGCAAGTTTTTCCATGCGGGTCTTGCTGGACTCTCAGCTGGGGCATCGCTTTCCGCCTCTAGAGGGAGTGCCGAGTGGGAATGAGTGGCGAGAGCAGCAGCAGCAGCAGCGCGCCTGGGCCGAACCGAGCTGCGTCAAAACAGCCGAAATCAGAGACCGACGCACCGGAACTGAATGCGGATTCATCAAAAAAGTAATAGCAACGACAGCAAAGCAGACGGGGTTGGGAAATTTAAAAGCTGAGGAAAAGAGAAACAAACTATCAAAGGAGTGTAAACTGTGTAAATATAGTTTTAGCTAATTTTGAGCGTCTTTCAATTTGGGCATTTTGGGTCTTAATACTTGTAAATATGGATGAATTAAAGGGAACTTGATTTTTCAGGGTCTCAATAAAACTATTAGCAGGGTCCGGCAGAAACCTTTTAAAGAGCAGGTGCTTCACATTTATAAACAACAAAGGTCAAGTCAAAGTTTATATATGTAGAATATTTTTATATCAAAAACTACTAGCCAAAGAACTACACAGAGTAAAATATCAAGTCAAAAGTTAAATATTAACTTTTCTAACTAACTTGATATGAGTTAAAAAATAGTATTATTGACATGATGCTGGCTCCCATGTAGATCATACCTCCTACAAACAAACAGTGTTATAATGGCAGAGGAACTTATTTTGAGTAATAAATTTTTTGAGTCAATGTTTGCCTTATGAGCCAACAATGAAGCAAAGAGGACAGGCAAGAAAATTCTCCAACTGCAAATAACTTTACAGACCTTTACAGGTCTGTAAATAACTTTTACAGGTCTGTAAATAACTTTTACAAGTCTGTAAAAGTTATTTACAGACCTGTAAAAGTGGTCTGTAAATAACAGACCACTTTTATTTACTCCACCACCATTAATGTTGATGGAGAAATCAACATTAAAGCCCAAGATTTTCCTGGCCAGAGGAAGAATGAGAGGCACAACATTTCACTGGATGTGAGAGTGAAAGTTGTGTTGGACACAGTTTACATGTACAAAACGGGTGAGTAAATGCTTAAAAATAAACATTAGATTAAAAAAGTGCTTAGATGTAAATATCGCAGTTACTGCAGCACATGTCTTCATGTTACCATTGAGCTACCATTGGAATTTAATTTACACACTACCATCATTTATTGGTCTTTGACTATCAAAAATTGTCACTATGACAAAAAATGGGATTTTACCACCAGTTACCTTTGTAGAGACAAAAGAGGTAGTTTCTGTCGATCACGGTTTCATTCAAATGGACATGCGATTGCCTGCAGCCAACATTTGACCATGATTTCCTATTATTTTCCGGAAATCTCTCTGACCGTGGCGCATTAGCCATGATGAATCCTGCAATGTTGATGGAGGTTCAGTTGCTATAGATAAGTGGCCTGAACTTTGGGACAAATTGCAACTGCTGATTGGTGACAAACCCCCTAGAATAATTGACAGGTGGTATCAAACAGGTGGTGTTATTTTGAAAGATAATAAATGGAATATTGACCAACATATTTGATGTGTATTTATGATTTTAATGATGGCACTTGACAAAATGTATCGTCTGTTTCTAGTTTTCACTATTGTTGACTATAAGATGTCTTTATGATATCTTTAAAAACTTTGATGGCCTTGTCGCTGAAATAAACGTCATAAATCGTTATAAAAGTAAATAAGCACAACGGAATGAGTCAGACCATGATTATACATCTTATTTACGAGACTGAATGTGTTAATAACTGGCATGAGTGTTTTATTTTGAAAGGCATTATCGGATGTGCGGCGTTTGCGTTTTCTCCGCCTTGACAGTGGTGCTTGAAGCCGAGAGGGTCAGGGGGAGGAGAGGCAAGTGAGTGTGGAGCGAGAATACGACAGGAGGAGATCCTCCACAGGGTGACCAATTTAACCGAGCCATCCTTGACCAGCCTGGCTACAAATGCTCCTCCACCCTGGCCGCTCCGACCGACCAGCGCGGAGAATCGGATTGTCAGCTGCAGTCGTGTCCGGGAATAGAAACAGAAGATGATCACAGTGAGTCCGTTTTTGCCTTTTTATTTCCCTCTCTCTCCCTTCTCTGGAATTACTGCCGCACGCTGCAGGCCGAAATAAACCCCATATATGTCATACAAACGCGCCATACGCTATTTCTCTCTGGGCCGTGTGCGCGTCCGCCTTCTCTCCGCCGAGCGCTTCATTTGTGCCGGAGAGAATGACATAGCTGGCGACAGACCCTGCGAGGCCTCCGCTTTCACATTAGTGGCTGTGGCAAAAGGATTCACGGTCAGTACATGTTTTCCACTGGCGGACAGCAACAACATCTCTGCGCTTGTGTTTGCGGGGAAGGTAGAAGGGGATGAGACGCATCGCTGTGCGTTTGCGCTTCTTGGTGCAGCTGATGGCTCCGGAGGGTGTTAAAACAGGCAATTCTCTCTGAGAACTTCAAACCAAAGCGTCCCAAAATGGGTTAGATTTTTCTTTTTCTTTTTAGAGCATGCTTGTTCCTCCATCTTCTGGCTGATGCTGAGGAATGTGAAGCATTATAATAACTTGTTTATTTCCCGTGTACTTCATGTTTTGTCGGTGCACTTAAAACTGGGAGTGCATCGCGTTGCTGCAGAATGAAGGACACTGACTGCAGCTAACACACAATGCGTGCATCTCTGACTGACAGAGGCGTGTTTGTGTCCTGACTCGGGAATGGTTTTTCTGGTCCCCGCTGTGGTTGTCACATAGGCCACGGTGTTATGTAACAGGAATCCTACGCTGTTTGAATGCGGGCCCTCTCTCTCTCTCTCTCTCTCTGTCTGTCTCTCTCTCTCTCTCTCTCTCTCTATTACACACACACACACACGCACGCACACGCACGGCCTTGCCTGTGTGTGCACGGCATCCAGACACCAGAGCCGCAGCAGATGCAGGGACTGAAAACCAGAATAAAAATTAAATTAAGCAGTTTTTAATTTCCTTGAAAGGGTTTTGCATGTGCATCATCTGGGTGAGAAGTGACCTGGGGACAAAGGGGTGCACGCGCGAAATGAATGAGTCAGTGCGCGCGTTTGCGGCCAGCGTCCGGTTGAAAATGCCCCCTTAGAGCAATGGTCACCCACCCACCCACCTACCCTCCACTGCCTCTCTCGCTTCCCCACTGCTCCCCTTTAGCAGAGGGACGGAGAGAGGGAGGGGATGGAGAGCTGATCCAGGCACCAAGTAAGCGACTGCCAGAGCCGCGACGCGACGCTGGCAAATGGGTATGAGCTGGTCGACCTTGTGCGGGGGGAGCGAGGGACGCAGACGGGGAGGTAGAGGTGGGAAGAGAGCGAAGAGGAGGGGCGGGGAGGGGAGGTGCTGGTTCCCCTTGAATCTTGTCGATCCAGCGAAAGGAAGAGGAGGGATGCTGGACGAAAGAAAGCGAAATACGGCGAGAAGAAGCTGTTTTCTCTGCAACAAGGCAGCGAAGCTCTGTCTCTGTACAGCCTTGGAGGATCTAGTCGACTGGTGGCCTGGGAAGATCCACCATATGTGGCCTTTTCATGATCCAATCAGAAATCCGCACAGTGCATTTCTATTATTACCCACACTGATCAGGCATGACATTATGACCACTGGCAGGTGAAGTGAACAGACTGATCAGTATCTCTTTATCAGGACATCAGCAGGTGAACATTTTGTTCTTAAAGTTGACGTGTTGCAGGAAAAAATTGGCACGTGTAAAGATTTAAATGAATCTCAAGAACTGGATCTTGAAAACTGGTCTGCACGGCCAACGTCAAATCTGTGCAAAAAAGTTTCTGAATGCAGTATTTACTATGAAATAAATCTGAAGTGCAATTCAGTAAAGCTTTGCATGCTGATGACACATTTGACCAGTTGACCTGGTATAAATTCAACACACAAAGGTTTGGGGAGAGCAAGGTTTGGGGTTTCTTTTCTATTGCTAGAAAGTGAAATTAAGGGTTATTTGTAGCACTATCTGAGATTGTCAAAGACGTTGATGCTGATTCTTATTAAAAGATGATACAATACCAAATGCATCACAGTTTTTAAGTTTTACATTTTTCGCAATCATTAACATTTGAAGAATGTAATGCGCCAGGTCGACGCTGTGAAGCTTACCGGAAGTTGTGCTGTAAACAACCATCCTCCACTGCGAAGAGAGAAGTACTGACCTGAACAAGATGTTAATTTAGTATTTGGAAGTGTGGCCAACACCGATTTTGTTCACTTCCTCTGCTGCTTTGCTAAAACCATAGGCAAACTACAATTCTAAAACAGCGCAGAAAATTGACATCATCGTTCGCAGCTTTTCCTTGTGTTCGCTGATTGACCCGGTTGAAATTAAACCGGAGGAATCCCTGTGAATGGGAGAAATCTCAGGTAGTGCTGTAAGAGAGATTTGAATCAAGCAGAATTGAACAGGAAGGTAGCAGGATTTGCACAACATCCTCCTGGGAAGCCTTGGGTCCCACCATCAATTTGGATTTTGCTTTGACACATAAACACCTACCAAGACATTTTTGCAGACTATCTACATCCTTACTTGGAAGCAGTATCACTGATGGCTGTGGAGTCTTTTTGAAGTACAGAGCAAAAATTATTTGAGAAACACAACATGTGAATGTTGACTTGCCCTCGAATTTTCCCAGATTTCTATTGAGCATTTGTGGGAAGTGCTGAATAAATAAATCTCTTAAAGTAAAAGGACTAGAAAAATCTGCTGCTACTATCTTGGTATCAGCTAGGGGTGGGCATTTAACATATCATTTATTGTGAAAAAGTTCTAGATACATTTTGGTTAATGAAAATAAAACTGACTAAAATGTTGTTTTTTGCTATTTTCTCCACAGTTTTTTCTTCAGTAAATTAAAATTTAGGATTAAAAAATGAAGTGTCTGTGCACAGTCTAGGAATGTAAATGATGTTTCTTTAAGTAAGTGAAGTCCTGGAAAAGCTTGATAAGTTTTTTAATAGTATTTGTTACTATTAGTGTTTATTAGTGTTACCTAATAAAGACAAAATAAATAGTTCCTATCGTCACTTTTATTGTATCACAATAGAGATGCACAGATCCAATATTAATATTTGTATCGATTCTCATATTGAAAATAATTCCAGATATAGAATAAGGGCAGATCTATTCAGTCTAATGCTATGCTTTGCGCTCTGAGTGACGTCATGCCTTATTATGTATTTCACTTTATATTTAGAATTGCTCCTGTTGCAGTTTAATTTTACATGGTTGGCCTATCGCTTTTGTCAGTTTCTTTATTGTTTATTTCACATTGGTGCTACATTCCTAACTACACTGATTGAACAAATTAAAGTTGTGTTGTTTCTACATGTTTGAATATACTAGCTTGTGAAGCTACTGGTACATTTAAATGTTCTGTTCTGGTGCAGAGTTATCAAATAAATTTGTAGTTCATCACATTTATGTTTTTTTTTTTTTTTTTAAAAGAAACAGATTAAGTCAATTCAGTACCAATGTCAAACCTCAGATATCTGTGTATCTGCATAGGAAGTGGAAAAAGTGGATTGGTGCAACAGAAACGCAAAATATCTTGATTAAATTCTACGTCCATGTTGCCCACCCCTGGTGTCAGCAGAACACCAAAAATACACCTTTAAGGGTTTATTCTTGCTCATGCCTCAACAGATCAGAGCGACACCCACTAGACAGAGTGTCATTAATGTCTGCTTGATCAGTTATTCAAAAAATCCGTGCATATCTGTGTCCATCCATCTGTCCATCCTTACATTCCTCTTCTCAGTGATTCTCTCCACAGTGCTCTGGGAAACTCAAGGCAGAAAGTATTTATATTTCTGGTTCATCTCAACAGAGCAGACACACACATTACTGCAAACGAAGCTCTAATCCATCTATCTATCCTTCTTGTTCTTTATCCAACACCTCAGCTTCAGAATAACCTCCAACATAAAGTGCGATGCATATTTTTAGAATAATAATATTATAACATATAATCCACAGTGCTGAAATCCTCTGCTGTAACCTCTGATGTGGATGAAACCCTGACATCCTGACTTTCTGGATGTTTCTATTTGTACTTTTTATTTCGGCGAACAGGCCTGCAGAGTCTGTCACTTTGAATACAACATTATGGTTTTGACAATGTCCTGCTGTCTGGCAGCTTTTATCTGGATGTTTTTACTTGTCTGTTTATCATTGATTGAGATTATAAACAGAGCTTCGGGTAGTCCATCTGTTCTTTTTTGTCCTGGCTGACTCCAAAATGCTTTTTTTAGAGAGGTTATATCAGAGAATGGGTCATGCTGGAGTCAAAAAAGATGAACTTATGCCCACAAATAGGATCTGAAAAAATAAAACAACTCTGTAGCTTCTGCTTTGCTGCTAAAGTTTGGAGGCTGTTCTCCAATAAAACTGCCTTACAGTTTGCTACCACAAAGGTAGGAAATGCAATTTATGGGAATTTGTGTAGTTTATGCATGACAATTAAATGCAATTTTGATTTATTTGCTATTTTAGAAATATATTATGTATCAGGACCCAAAATATCTGCTTTAATTTTCAGATCCTGATGTTACCTCTTATGTGTTCATTTATTGTTAAAACACGATGAGACGTCTATTTATCAACTTGTCACTCTTCTGTATGTTTGACTTTCTTCCCTCCAGAGCCAGCAGAAGCCGTGGAGATAGGCCTGGCACTCGAGTCTTATTTGAATTAGGCTCTGCTTGTTGGGTGTGGCACCACCATCTGGAGTTTGGTGTGTCAGTCGGCCCGCTGTTTGCTCCCAGCCTCCGGCCGTGCAACACGGCGCCTGCAAACCTCTCCTCTCTTCGTCAAAATTTCTTCCAGGGGGATAAATGAGTGAACCGGTCGTAAGGGAAAGGGCTGGAACATGTACCAGAACCCTGACAGGTAAACAAACAGCTCCTACAGGTAGGGCTGGGCGGTAAATTGATTTTGATCGATTAATTGAATTTTTGGTTTTTGAAGAATTAATTTTTAGAAAATCTGTTTCGTTTTTCACCTTGGGTTTCCACAGTCAGCACTTCCAGAGCCACCATCTTGTTTGACAATCGTGTTTTACAGCTTTTATTTACTTTCACTATGAGTTCAAATCTATGACGGATTGTTTTTTATTAATTAGGAGAAATAAGTTGTAATATTACCAGAATAAAGTTGTAATACCACAAGAATAAAGTAGTCCAGCATGAAAAATAACTAAAAACTACACGAGGATCTTGTGACGTTATACTTTGGTTTAAGTTTTACACATAGTACTTAAAACTTATTAGAAATAGTTAATCTTTTAACACAGCAGCATCAAAATATTATTACTAGCATTAATAGCCATATTTAACGATAGTAAAAATTTTAAAGGACATATATTTTTAGTATAAACAATGTAGGTTTCTGGTTGTGAACTAATTATGTTACACTAGATTTAATTATGTGTTTAACCTAATTAACCTAAGACTGCATGTATTTTTCCATGTCCTTCTTGTTTGCTTTTTGATAACTGTTTTTTTTTTTGTAATTTGTAAAAATTGTTTTATTGATGTAAAGAAATGATATGTGGACCTCTGTAAGAGTAGCTGTTACTTAATGTGGATCCTAATTAAACTAAACTAAACTAAACTAAACTAAACTAAACTAAACTAAACTAAACTAAACTAAACTAAACTAAACTAAACTA
>CAEGAE010019297.1:0-47382 GCA_903067095.1 Girardinus metallicus | reverse complement strand
TATATATACATATACATATATATGTATATATATATATATATAACTTCACAATTCATCTCTTTTTATTTGCTACATATTTTAACACGGTGACAGAAGAATTTCACACTTACAGCACCCTACACCAATCACTTTGTGAAGATTAAGAGACTCTGAATGTACATTGCTGCTCAATTTGATTGAACTCCATCTTCTTTGTCACAAACATTTTTATAGATTGTTTAAAACGTATTAATTTGTTTAACCATTATTTTTACCAGGAAGTCCTTGAGCTAAATTTTTTTCTTTAAGAGTGGCTTGGTCAACAGGCAAACTAGTATACAGAGAACAAATTGTTAATATGAGTCTGGCATAAATCAATTGTGAAAACTATCTCACATCAGAATAAAAACAAAATAATATACTTGGAAGTTTTATTGTTTTCAGCTGCATTCTCACAGGAATTAATGACATGCAGCAACTTCCATGAAAGTTTCTCAAACAAATACAGGGATATTTTTCAATTTTCATAACAAACACTCTTGTAAAAATATACATTGCAAAGCACCTGTGTAACAAAACTTTGGAAAAGTTTGTTTTTTTTTCATTCCCATCATAGCCTTTCTGAACACATACAACATTTCATTGGACCTGACAACTTATTTTGATTTATAATCTAACAGAAGACAACTCCTGATGGAAGGACACCTGAGGATACAATATCCCTTCCTTCTTCAGTCATATATCACACTCAGGTTTAACATCTTTCATTATCTGGGCCAACCCAAATGCTCTGAAACATTATATAAGCCCCGGCTTGCAGGGCAGCTTGCATGACATCATGAAGATTTAACCATTTCAGACCTTACCTAGTCTTTCGTTCTACTTGTTTGACATTTTGAATGTATTAATTTTCTTTGTTTTGTCAGTGACATAATTATAGATTACCTTCACTTTAAGGCTGCCTGTTTTTTTCTTTGGCGTAAAAACCTCGCACACCTGGCAGGTGATTTTCACAAAGGACTTAAATCCAACTGAAAATTAGTACAAAAGGAGTAGTTGTGAATATTGACATAGAGTTTCTAATATGTTTTTGAATTGCTGTCTGATTATGACTGTAGTTTTACAAAGGAAATTAAATTTGCCTCGCAAAGCCTGCAGCTCTCTTAACAATGATCTCGTTTGGCTTGGCACTTTTCTCTTTGCAGTAGGGGATGTTTTTTTTTTTTTTTTTTAACAGCACACTCAATTTTCGGCAATCGTTTAAAACTTCAACAGATTCCATGCCTCCAGCAAGCAATTATTTCTCAATACCCAAAGGTTGAGACCCTCTGTAAGAAGGAAAGGGTAGAATAAGGGGCTGCTTTTTACTTTTACTTTTCCCCTAACAGAACCCAGTTGGTCAACAACTTTCAATTTAATTTTCTTTTTTGTCCTTATGTTTTTTAAATATGTATTTTGTCATGTGTGAGTTATTTTGAAGTGCTAGCTGGGATTCATTCCCTGCTATGGTAGCAACAAAGTTTCCCACCAAAATCCTCAGTTCTATTGCCCTGTTTGAGTTTTATGTTTTCCTTCTGCAACCAATGTGGGTCAGTTCTTCTCTACTCCCATGACAAACACTGCACCCAACACATTTTTTACTTTGTGTTTCTAATTTGTCTATTTATAATTTAACTGGTTTAGAGTTCTGTGAAGGACTTCAGGTGCTCAGAGGGTTACCGACGTGACGAGAACAGCACATAATTACCTGGATAAGTAAGGAGGAAGCTCCAAGTGCACAGTATATGCAGGTCTCCCATCACTGTGAATGAATCCAATATGGCTGCACATCTGGGACTTTTAGAATTTGATGATGTCAGAGAAAACACCATATAATGACCAAGCCTCATATAACACAGACTTATCCTCAAAGACATGTGGTGCACTTAAAACAACTTTACTCTCAATATCCTTATAACCAAGGAAACCGCCATTTTCCGTAAAAAGAGAATAGAAATTTATTGGGATAGAACTTTCTGACTTGGCCAGAAAGTTCTGGCAAGCATGTAATGCCTATCTTTCTGATGTTGGATTGAAAATCATTAAAGAAACAGTTTGTCCTGCTAATAGCATTTTCTGCTCTCTAGTACCATGCAAAAGATTTAAAAAGCACCAGGTCCAGCTCCACACAGTTCTGACTTAGTATTTCCTCAGGCAGTGAGGACCTTCAGCTCTCCTGAACCCTCATTATCTGCTTTCCCTCACAGGGTCTTTCTTCATATGCTGCATTTTGTTGCCAAAAAATTGTGTCAGTTAAATTGTTTGTTCCAACTCTGTAGTAGTCCAGATCTTCAGATCTTTTATGGAGTGCTCAATTGCCTATATATGAACCCATTGTTGTGTTGTAAGATGTATCCCATTGTCTTGTGAACTCCCATTGTCTTTTGAGTTCACCTGTAATTTACCAAAGTAAATTACAGCTGAGGTTTATCTTTTTTGGCAACAAGTATTTGAGATGAATTGACGTTCTCAATAATATACATTTATTGTTGCTCAATAACTTAATGATGCATTAGAAACTTGGGTATTTGCTTTGGGTCGATATCATGCCTCAAAAGATATTCCACGTCCATGCCAGGGTCTTAAGAGTGCAGTACACTGATTAGACAACACCCTGCAGCTACAAAAGCACAAGTGCGATTGTTATTGTGCACATGGGAAATGCAGCGAAATAAAACTGCAGATGTCTGCCTCATGAAATATTTTAGGCAGATTAGTTGTCAAGAGGTCAATACTGTAATTCACTTTAGAAATAGCA
The DNA here is from genome assembly GCA_903067095.1 of Girardinus metallicus. Taxonomy (NCBI): domain Eukaryota; kingdom Metazoa; phylum Chordata; class Actinopteri; order Cyprinodontiformes; family Poeciliidae; genus Girardinus; species Girardinus metallicus. The sequence continues at coordinate 44,606 of CAEGAE010019297.1, read as the reverse complement.
TCCTGGCTGAGATTGAGCATTTCAGAAATCAAGATGTTGCAAAGTTCACCACTCTGAATGTGTAAATGAACAATTAATATGGATTAAAAAACTTTGTTTTCAACTAAACATTTGTGAGTACTATTGAAAAATGTTTTCAAATGGGAATTTGACAGTTTATTCATCAAGTATGTTTAAATAAATCCAGAAAAATAATTATGAAGAGATTAGAAAAAATCTAAGAATTCCAGTTTCCAGTGGTCAGAATAATGAGTTCCAAATGCTTGAAGAATTTTATTTTTTTTTATAATTCGAATGATTAAAGAAGCGGATTATGTCTTTTTCCATTCAACTTCAAAATTTCTTCATTGTCAGTATTCTCAGTGTTGCTGCTGAGCACGTAAGTGGAGAGAGACATCTTATTTTCCTTCAAGATCAGTTAAATGATGGCTAGTAAAACTCCCAGTCCCCTCTTCCATCATTCTCCCAGAGTCATCAGCCACGTAGATGGGATTCCCTGTGCTTTTCTGGTCCAGATCCCCTGTCTGCTTTTTCTTCCACTCTTCTTTCCCTCTTTCTTCCAGCCAGTGGTTTCCAAAAACACAGAGTTATGTGTATTCCTTTCTGTTTTTTTTTCCAAAACAGTAAATGTTAAAACTGACAAAAACATTTGAACGTATGTATTTAATCAGGTAGTAAAATGTGGAAGAACACACACATATGTAAGTTTACCAGATAAGCCAGTGGTGAGACAGTGTATGTTTGTGAGAAACGCCTATGAGCACATTAGGGATTATGATTTTTTTGTGTGTGTGACCGGATGTGGGGGGGCGTGTGCGTGTGTGTGTATGTGTATTTCCAAGCAAAATCTAAATGCACTTCCATGGCTTTTGTAAGTCTTTAAAAAATACATGGCTGTCCAAATGTGTTTGTCTTTTCTTTGTCCTGCAGAAATGTTTTCAGTTTTATTATAAATGTGTCAGTAATAGTTGCATTTTCCTTACCTCAGGGGACTTCTCCCCTGAGGTTTGTGGATTCCTAGAATTCTACCCACTGGCAAAGTAAAGCTTTCAAAGATGGGGACAGGTTAAACTTCATTTGAACTGTATTTTTTGTAGTTTGATTGACTGTAACACAAAACCAGTGATCATCTCAGTTTGTGGAAAAATTGAAAACGGTTAAAGATTCTGTGTAGCAGCACCCAAAGAGGGAGATCTGTTGTCTTTACAAGCACAAGTCTTTGTAACTTATTTTCACCTTAAATATGAAACAGTACAGTGATGAATAATTCTCAGATAGCCAATGGCATTTTAAAAATATGATTTAATACTCAGGGGTTTAAAATGTGCCTGGAAAATATTCCCCACATCATTACACCACAAACAGCTACTGCTGGACCTATTGAAGACAGGACAGAGCCATGTTTTTATGTTGGTAAAAACCAATAAATTAAAGTCCATGTTGCTTTGGTGAGCTCTGTGCATTGTAGCCTCAGTTTACAGCTTTTGACTAACAGGATTGGTACCCAGTTGGTCATCTGCCACAGTAGTTCATTTTCTTTATGGTCCAAGGTGTTGTGTGTTCAGAGACAATACTCTGCATATTTGGTTTTAATGAATGGTTTCTTGACCTGCTGCTGCCTTTATCATGTAAGTCCAGTTTGTCATTTTTGCCTGACTTCTGATATGGAAAAGACAAGTTTATCCACACAAACTTCTGTCTGCCTTTATTTTTCTTTTCTCCTATTCAAACTATTCTCTGTAAACTCATGAGATGGTGTAAATCCCAGTAGATCAACTGTGTTTGAAATACTTACAATCCTGTCTGACACCAACAAGCACACAATTTTCAAAGTTACATAAATCCTTTTTTTTTTTCCAACTTTAGCATGTCTTCTTGTACAGATTCCTAAATGCATTGAGCTTCAGCCATGTGATTGGCAATTTGCAAGCGATACAAGTTGCTGCTAAGTTTAGTTTTTCTGCTCTAAAGTGCAGCTATGTGATGGGAAATTTCAGATACATTTAGTCCGTGAAACATACTAAGTAATAAAATGAAAGGACAGAAGAAAAAGTATTTGCAAAACTTGTTTGCTTAAGTATGAGACAGCTCATAACCAGAGGCTTCATGTTTTTGTTCTGCCTTTCTGTCACATTTGAACATTGCGTCCCACTTGTATGCACATGCCTCAAACTCAAATTTAAAATGAAAACAAAGGAAACTTTTCATCTTTAAAATTAAGTTTCAAAAGACAAGTCTTATGTCAAAGTTTGCACATACTTTCATATTTGTGGTAAAGGTCAAACACTCACCCGAGTTAACAAAAAATGTACATTTTTTGCTGGAGGGCAAGAATTTAGGAAGACTTATGCAAAAAGGACAAGAGTTTCACCAGGAACAAAGTTATTTTTAGAGTTTCTTTTAAGGTTTGAAAGAAACTTTAGGCAATCATGTCTTTATTTAATTCTAAGCAAGACATTTTATGTTTATCAACCACAAAGTAGATATAATTTTACTTACAAGTAGCTGGTTGATTATTATAATGTATTGAGCACAATGGGATTAAACAACACCTATTCATCATAGCTATTACATTATTAATCTTGCATTTTTTTTAACACTGATGTGAAGCAAAGAGTTCTTGCTTCAACAGTGTTTGAACGGAACTTCCTTTTTCCCCTGCCCGAGCAGACTCCAGAGCTCTTTCAGCTCCTACTTGAGCACTACTAAAGTAGTCGAGGTTAAGCTTTATTTTTCCAAGTTTTTTTTGCTAAAAGCAAGAAAAAACGCTTTCAATCATTGTTTGTTTCAATCATTGCCATCAGGTAAGACATTATAGTGAATCCACACCTTAATGCAGCTGATAAATTCCTCCATCTGTGCTGACATGTTGAGAACATCTTCCACAGGTTTAGCCAAAAGGCATGTATGTCATGATCTGTCAGAACAAAGAACACAAGATAGCATTAGGCTGTTAAGGGTAAAGCAGTGCAAGTAAATATTATGCTTCACTGTGTTTATCCATCCATCCATCCATCCATTTTCTGTACACCCTTGTCCTTTAGTGGGGCCGGGAGGAGTGCTGGTGCCTATCTCAGCTAATGCTAATCTTCAGTCTGTCGCAGGGCAACAGACTGAAGAGACAGACAGGACAAACAACCATACACACACACTCACACCTAGGGAGAATTTAGAGAGACCAATGAATCTGACTCACTGTGATTAACTTCTTTTTATTTAAAATGCTTCTGATGTAGAATGACCACACAGTTAAAAAAAAAATCAGGGTATATTTTAATTGATATTTACAAACTATGATGCATTTCCACAACCACGTCTAATTTTACTATGTTTTTATAGTATTTCACATGGATTATATATACCTCTTTAAGTTAAAAGCTTAATTCCAGTAAAACACTTGCAATGTTTCTAATCTCTGTCTCTTAGATCAGTCGCTGGCTTTCCCTGTGTTGATGTAGCAGACCCAGTATCTTTGGCCTTCCTCCTACAGTTTCCTGCCAGTAATATTTTATTGTCCTGGGAAACAGCCCCAGCAAACCTTGCATGTGTATGTGAATCTTCCATTACTGGCTTTGTCATTAGAATGGCTCATCCTTTAAAGTTCTTTGCATTTTGATAGTTTCCAGGTTCATTTGCAACATGCATGGTACGGCATGCCGTTATCTGAAAAGCATCAGGAGATAGAACATTTCATAATTATCACGACTTCAGATTTAATGTATGAGATGAAAGCCTGGTTCACAATAAAGCCCTTTTTTGTGCGTAAAGCTCTGCTAAAAAAAAAAAAAAAACGTTTGCACATTAAACTGGCATCAATAAAACAAGGTTCTTTTAAAACTTTTTAGTAGTATTCCACTTTGCTGAGTTTAATTAATCAGCAGGGTGGCTCATGTTATCTAAATATATTTTAGGTATATTTATTGCACAGAAGATGTGTGGTTCAGCATAAGAGCATTTCTTAACCACATGACTGCAATTTAGTAGTTGAGCAAAACACAGCCATAACTAAAACTGCCACTCCCTTTAATTGTATTTAAGTGACAAAAAAAATCCAAGGACAAGTAAATGAGAACAGAAACAAATGGAATGGAACGGCGTTTTAGGGCAAAGTCTTAACCTCAATCAATGGAACCACTGCTTTTAGGTGCAGACTTAATAGATAACATGCCTTATTTCACTACAAATTGCAAGGGTTCACTTCTTTTATTAATTTTAATGTAAAACCCCATAATAAAGGCTGTTGCTCTGAAAGGCTGCACCTCCAGCTCTGAGCAGTTCTCCTCCTATTGCCTCTCAAATTCTTGGTGCATGTGTTTGTCATTATAGTAGCCGTATAATCTCTGCATTTTATTCTTCCATTCTGCAGGTGCTCTTGACTAACTGTTCTAGTGTTTGTCAACATCTCCGTCCTGGCAACCAGCAAAAACTGATTTTTGGCATATGAGGTCTTTCCATTTTCAGGGCATCACCTAAAATTTTTAATATGTTTTTGTTTATTTTGAATTATTGGCATGTGCTTCAAACAATTTGGTTTAATGTAAACCAAATTCAAGACCATTTCAAGAAAATGAGAACAGATTTTTTTTATTATTTAAGGGCTGAGTTTGGCCATTACATTGCAACTCAAAACTTTGCAGCTTGTTGGACTTGAACTAAGTTAAAGTCCTCCATATTTTAAAAGGGATCAATGGTGACATCTTTTTTATTTTTTTTAACCTTTTTTAAATCCAACTTTGTTTAATTTATGTTGGTGATAGCAATAGATAATGCATGTTTTTAATAAAATAAGAGCGTTGTTTCTAAACTCATCTCAGCGATTTACAGTTCATCTTTAGTCATAAACTGAGCCTCAGAGATATGCAGATTTGTTCCAATGCTCATCTGCTTTTCCTCTCTGTGGCCTCTGCTTTATGATTTGACAGTGATAGAGAGCTCCGGCAGAGGTGCTTCTGACTTTAATGGTGCCCTAGGCAAGGCTGCCCCTCTGCAGCCCCGTTCTGCCCCCACAAAGATGAACACATTCTCCTGGCAAAGACCAGCCTGTAAAGAAGTCAACTTTTTTTTTTTTTTCATGTAACTCATAAGAACCTTTACAAACTCAAACACAAAAGTCTTGTGATTTTCTTCTCATGACCAGCCCAAACCCACTGACACACCTGCTAACGATATATTATGTCATAGAAAGCATAGAATTTCTTTCACATCAGAGCAAAAATGAGGTTTCAGTTATGGCAGACATTCAAAACTCGCATTCTGTGAGCTGTTCTTCCATTATAAATGTGAACAAATCTTTCATATTGTGAAAAAAATTGTTTGCACATTCTGCTAACACATTAGCAGAATGTGTTATTTCAACGTTCTCCTAATGTCTAAATAACACAATTACTATGTTTCCATTGAATAAGAAATTAAATTAAAATCACATACTTGTTCACTCAATAAGTCATTAAAAATTATGGCAGGGACAAATGTAAACAGTTACATAAAATATATTCAGAATTCAGCCATGGTGCTCGCACTCATCATCCGTCAGCCATAACAGAGGAGATGTCAATGTCCTATTTGATGTTGGAGTGACAAAGCTCTGATGCTTGGGAGCAGTGATGTATGCCGCATTTTGGGGAAATTGTAGTTGCCTGTTTCACAGAAGAGTTATGGTTTCAACACTTTCGATTGTCACATAACTTTTTATGAATTCTGCAATGCTGTGAGAACTGTGGTGGAGCCAGCTGCACGTTGTCTGAAAAAAGAAAAAACAAACCATCATCCTCTTATTACTTCCTGTCATCTTCGTCTTTTTCGTCATTAGTAACATAAATAGTATCATGTGACTCGTGTGATGAACAAAAAGTGTCTCCATCGAAGCTTTGCAAAATATATCTGAAAATCCGTCTCATTCTAATGCAAAAACTTTTAGTCAAAAAAGGAAATTTGTTTTTGTAAATTCAATTTAAGCAATTTAATGTGACCACTTCTCTCCCAGTCCTACGCAAAGATTTCAGTTTACGCTTTAAAAACCTGATAAACTGGTTATTGTATTGTTCCACTTTCTTGTGTTCCTTAAAGAACTTTAGCTGCGTTACAGCTACTTCAGTACGGGCTGCAAGAGTGCTGGCAAGGATCAGAAAGTGAGCTCACGTCACCAGTTTTAAATTCTCTCCACTTGCTTCTTGTCCTCTTAAAATTTTAATTAAACTCAATTGTATTGCTTCAATTCCACTCACCCAGTTTGCCACAGTCTTATTTGGAAATAAAAGCCTCTTTATCTCAATTTGTCTCTTCAGTCAGACAGTTTACAATAATTAACAGAACTGAATCTGCTTTTTGACTGTGTCAGAATATTGGCACAGGTATCAGCCCACTGATCTTAGATAGGTCTTGTGTTTCTCTTCTCATGACCTGAGATCAGCGAATTGACCTCAGGTCATGAGACAAGTTGAAACTGTGATTTACTGCGTCTGGATGTCAAGCTGCTGTACCTCACATGGAGTTTGCTGTATCTTTGCATTTTAGGCTTAGAAGAATCTGCTACAGGGGACACATCTGTACAATATATTTGTCAGGTTTCTTCTCTTTTAACACAGCCTGAAAAGAAGAACAATGAGGTCTAGCATTAATTGGAATCATGTGTTCATTATTTACATTCTCCTCTTTGTCTGGTGTGTATTCATTTCATTCTGTGTGTTGCCATGAAACATTTCATTCACAAATATTGTGAATGCTGTTTTTTCTTGCATATACATGGCAGCAATTACAAAACATATGTCCTGCACTGCTTTGCCTTGCTGCCAGCACAATAGATTGCTGTGTTAAATGTAATTATTTTGAACTTCTCTGACATAACGTGCTTGATACACTTCTAGCTTGTTTAATGTCATCCAAGGACTTATAAATACATAATGTACCACAAAGTGTATCGGTGTACACACGAAGCTTAATGAGCATTAAAGCTGCATATCAGCAGTCTGTGAACCTAAAGGGTCTCTTTCATGTCTGATGACATTTGGAGTTACCCATGCAGAGTTTTAAGAGGGACTGGATAGAATTGAAGCTTTTGATTTTTGGCATGCAAGCTGCAGCTGGTTTACACGGATGATGCTTCTTCCTGTGCTCTTTTCATTTTCTTCTGACCCATCCTGTATTCTAGTTTCAAAGCGATGGCTAACTTAAAGCTGTATGATCTGGCAAAGTGCCCATAAATCTATTTAAGATTTCACTTGAGATCATGCTATATTCATCCTATGTAGCGTACAAAACGTTGCAAAACTGACGCTAGGCTTAAGAAGAAAAAATGGCACAGAAACCACAAGATGTTAACGGCATTATAATCCACCCTGCTAAATAAATGAGACAATGAAAGCGCACAAAAAATGAACACAAAACAAGAATGAGATAACAGTGTCCTTGTTAAAATAATTTGATTTGAAAAGGCACCAAAATGAGGTTTAGTTATATGGGAAAACAGAGTCAGCAAAAGTGAGGCAGTGGCAAAAAACAGTTTTATGAACTTTTTTATGGTACTAAATCAACACTGTAAAAGCTAACAGTAAACGCATGGAGAGAATCCTCAGAGCAGCTTATGAAAATGAGGACAACTTCACTTTCATTGCAAGTTCATATTTGGTTTATGCATAAAATTATCCAAAAGTAAATTAACAACATTATTGCCATTTAATAAAATCTTCAACTGTAACCCAGTGTACATTTTGAAAAAGGTCAACTCTGAAACTCCTGACAAACAACTGAGCACCAGCAGTACACCGCCTGCTCATCATTTAATATTGGCTGCGTTCCTCATTCCTCACTGGGTTTCATCAGTAGCAGACATTAGCTGGAGTAATTAAATCAGTCTTTCTTCAAAATTTAAACAATTTGCAGAGGGAATGAAGAACAAAAAAAAAAAAGAGAGGACAGGAAAATAAAGAAAAATAGAAAAATGCACTGACGGTGGCCAGCTGCTTCTTTTCCTGTAAAGAGATTAGTGTCCCAACAGGCTGAGCTGAACATATGGTGCTCATATGTCAACTAACAGCAAGAACACAGGACATGTATTAGCAGCTTGTTTCACTTACACACATTAACCATTGTTCTGCTCACCATGAGAAAATGTTGTAAATTTACAGCTTCCTTTAAAATTCTGTTAAAAGGTCTGTTAAACCAATCAACAACAGGGAGCCATGCCATCTACTTTCTGTGCAACAGAGTTTAATTTCATTCACATCAGAGTTACCGTACTTATGTAAATCTTAGAGAAATATAATTTTAAGGAACTGCTTATTTTATCCTAAGAAAATTTAAATTACAATGTCCAATATTTGGGCTAAGAGATTTAAACCGGACACAGAAATAAACTAAAGTCCTTCTATATCTACTCCACATGTGTGAAGACTGTGTCCAGTCCCAGCTCTGTGGTATCTGTTCATGACGAATGCTGGAAACCTGTCAAAGTGAAGGCGAGATGAGACTGATGTTTATCACATGCCTTCAGCCTCAGAGCACCTATCACAGAAAAATCTGGTGACAATGAGGAGAGTAAAGCAGGTGCCGGATCAATTACTTCTAACATTTCAGTAGTTAAATATTCATGCTGCTTTTACTATCGTGGTCAAATTCATGTCCATCTGCTTATGAAAAAGTCATTTAATAGTCATTTCAGAAATGTTGTAGATAGCATTATTTCCAAGCTTAGACTAAATTTACTGACATGATTTCTATAAAAGGTTTGGATTTACTCAAACCACAAGGCTTATGTTGTCCATGTTTGACTACACGTCCTTATTTAAGATAGGATTTGGCACCCTCTACAGATCTTGAAGGCAGCCTACACAAAGCTTAATTGAGGTGAATTTCCTGTCTGTGAGACAATGAATACCATATTTGTCAAAGTAAAGTTCTAAATCCTGCTCGCCATAGTTTTTTTTTTTTGTGTGTGGACCTGTAGAGGGAGGCAAAAATAACCTTCAAGAAGCGGTTGTGTGCTTGAATACTATTTTATCAATCAAATTAAACTGTTTTATCTGTACTTCCAAATTGCATCTATGTGAAAAGATGTTCAGTATTATTTATTTCGTGAGACACTCATTGAATGCAGAGGCAACAATTTATTAATATTTTAACAGTTTGTTAATGGGGTTCACACTCTGTCACAACCGGTCCTTTGAGAATATTTATGATCTTGATTGGTATGGCCTAAAATGAAAATAAGTTTGACACCTCTGATAGACTATTTCTATTTTATATTTAAATATTGTTTCTGTGTCTTCATGTGTTTGCCATTAGCACTGTAATAATGGCAAGAAGCAAATCTGTTAGCGATACCTCTGCTTTATTGAAGTAACAAATAGTGCTGCAGTTACATGTAAGACCGCAAGAGGGCAGTGATTGAATTCAGGTCAAAAGAGTGCAGACCATAAAATAAATTTTACCTAAACTGGTCATCTTCGGATTTGAAATTTATTTGAAAATCTTTTCTGGTGTTTTCCTCATGTACAGCTTACTGAATCGCTGTAGCGTTGAAAGGCAATTTACAATCTAGTGTTACACTAGCACTTCCTGTTCACCTTGAAAACAAAGTAAAATGGCAAGAAGCAAATCTTGCCATTTTACTTTTTGACAGAACAATTTTGATTTGAAAGACATGCATATGTTTGGTAACATGAAAAGAAAATGTATGACTTTAAAAAGGTGCGGGAGAGAATTATTTAGATTCTTGTAGCTGATTCCAACAATATGTTTACTGGAAGACCTCAAAAGTCTGTCAGGACCTCTGGGCATCAGAATAAAAAGTCTTCGCAAAAAAGGCGTCAGATGAAATATGTCGTCAGAATAAAAACTTTATTTTGAAAGTATTTCCCTAAAACAGCAAAAAAAAAAAGAAAAAAGAATGGTGTGTTGCAGTTAAGATCATGACCACAAGATGGCGGCAGACATCAGGGACTACCGTCCTTTACAATTTAGCTACTTTTGCCACAACAAATTTTGTATAGAGCCGTACCTTGTATAGATTGTTTGCTAAAATGGCATGTAAGTGTGTGTGTGAGAGAAAGATGTCGGATGGCAATCCAACATAGTGTTACTCTTTGCTGCCTTTCAGTGGTCACAATGAAGAACTGCGAAAATAGTCAGTTTTGGATTCATGGAACTTCAAGTATTTCCTGGTAATACTTTCACAATAAAAGCACAGTTCCACTAGGAAACGTAATGATAACGTCACTTTTCTAGTCACCACAGTTTTGCTTCGAAGGGTCATGGGTACGTGTTGCGACATCAAAATACAGCACTTTACTGGTGGGAGTCGTCAAACAGCAGAATCTACTTAACTTTAGCAAACAGGTGTGTCTGTCGAGCTACTACTATTCAGTACCTGAAATAAAAGACTGATAAGAGGACGGCTAGTTGCTAGTTGAGCTGTTCACAGATACTTGACCCGCTAAGGTAAGAAGCTGCGCATGCTAATGAAGTCACTCGGATATATTAGCTGTAAATGTCATGTGAACAGAGTTCTCTGTGTTATCTTTTTTTGGATTATTAAGTGCTGACTTCTTAAATCCAGGCGTTAAAGCCGATTTTGTTTATATTGAGGTGCTAATTGTAGTGGGCTTGAGTTTAACCATCAGGATTAGCATGTTGAGACGCTAATGAGAACGTTTTAGACATTTATATATCCTGTGTCGCGTAGGCAGTATATTATTAAAAGCATGTGCATTTACACGTGATCTATGCGAGAAAAAGTATTGAGCAACTTGTTGCCTTCCAGTAAAGTTTAAAGGTTATCTCAATACTATTAGTACTGTTGCTTGCTTGATTGCTTATGCTTCTAAAATGTCTGAAATTCCTTCTGACAGAGGGAATGGAGAAGGCCAAACAAGATGCATTTGATAATGCCAGACTCCAAGTGATCAAAGATGGCTATGAAAGAGGGTTTGAGTGCATCAATAAAGGACTGTCAGCAGATGAAGCTGGGGAAAAGTCACAGGCTCTGGAGTTCTACAAGCGAGGTCGACAGCATCTTCTCAGGGGCATCAGCGTGCCTTCTCAGGGCGAGGAGTGTGTTGGCAGCTCCTGGGAATCGGCCCGGCGAATGCAGCAGAAGATGCAGGAGACGCTGAACAACATCACCACACGCCTTGCCATGCTGGAGACCAGTTCTGACCTCGAGTCTGCACCCACACAGAGTTCTAGTGGTGCACACGTGTCTTCTGGAGGTCTCTATCCAAAGCTCGACACCAAAGCAAAGCCAGAAAGACCAGCCCCACCATGCATAGCCACAGGAGCCGCAAGAGGCGTAGCTGCAAGCCATACTCCGGTGGTTCCAGTTGAGCAGCCCCCAGCTTACTCTCCTCAGGCTGCTGATGGCCATGTCTCTATCTCTTATGGCACAGAATCAGGAGAGATGTCAGTGGTCGGGGATGATTTCTATAGTCGTACGTCTACTTCCTCGTCATCTCCTCAGAGTGTTGGTGAGGACGGAGAAGAGCTACTTTACATCCCTAATGGTGTTCAGATATTCTTTGTCACACCCGAGGGGCAAGTAAGCGCGCCATCATACCCCGGCTACCTGCGGCTGGTGAAGTTCACCAGCGATCCCTCAGACAGGATGCCCAGTAGACCGCCAGCGTTTCTGCAGGTAGGACAGAACGCCATCTTTTTACAGAGCCTCAGATAGTGATGATTATAGGCCACCTTCATACCTGTGTGATGCAACAGGTCTAAACAACTCTTATTACTGCTGTGTCACCGTCTGATTTTTAGTCCGCGTTGTGGCCTTTAATCTGATTTTAAGATGGACTCCAGATCTATTTGACTGGGGTAGGACATTGGTTTGTTAATGATCAATATTTCTTGCCTTGTGTAAACAATCATGCGAGTACCTTAATCCCATTGAGTATGATGTCATCCAGCAGAGAATACCAGGTCAGGATTAGACTGTTCCTAATCACTAAATGCTTCCCTGTTGTGATTCTTCTCTTCAGATTGAGAATAAACACAGACCTCTTAACCTGAGCAAAAAGCTTTTATGTCAGAGTCACATTTTAGATTATAGCTTTGAATCTGGGTTTTAGAGTTTTGATTAGTGGTGCATGGCATCCAGAGATAATGAAAAAGATTAATAGATTTAAGCAAAGCTCGGGTCTGTAGAGCCAACATTATTGGTTTGTTTTAGTGCTTGTCTGGTCTGTGAACCACTAAATTGATTTGTTTAACGTGGAGGCTGTGTGTGCACACTACACCCTGTGATTAGACAAACTAATCAAAAGTATGTCAACAAATTAGTTTATTACTGAAAACACAGACCAAGCCAGGACAGAATAAATGTAATGTTGTGTTAAATTATATGTTGCTATTTTTTTTTTGTGCTGGGTCTTGAGGCTGAAATTTTACTCTTCAGTGGGGAATTTCCCAGGTGTCCTTCTGTTCCACTCTGTGACATCAGTGATACACATGACTGAGAAGGAATAAACCCTGCTTATCCTGGTATGCTGTAATCTTGTTAGACATGCAGCAATGTTCTCTAAATCAAGTTTTAATAAAGCCCTAAAAACAACCTCTCCCTGTTTAATATTTACTTCTGTGTAAATTGACCCACTGTGGTTTTCTATACATAGAGGCATAAAGAATATGATGGTGTCACAAAAAACCACCATCTCTTGTGTCACTTCCAAGTGTTTTTCTAACTGTCTTTTTCGTCATGACAGGTGTGTGACTGGCTTTACCCACTCATGTCTGTGAACTCCCCAGTGCTAGAGTGTAACACCGGAGTTTTTATGTTTCCGGACATGATGGCGCCGGCACCGGGTTACTACGTCGGGGTTGTGTTGTCGTCTGAGCTCCCTGCAGCAGACCGAGCCTTGTTTAAGAACCTGCTCTCTCAGATGACAGATCTCAGGGTTCAGGTCAGTGTAATGTCTGCAACAACACCATTTGATGATTTAAAAAATGTATATATTCTCAAAATACATGCACAAATCTGGCAAGGTTGAATTTCTAGATGTGTATCACTAACTTGCTGTCATTTATTCCTGTTGTGCTTCTCAGTGTTGAAAGTCCCCAAGGAACATTTACACAATTTGCTTTTAGCAAATCCTCTTGTGCTGCTGGGAGGGACAGAGAGCTATTCTAGGAAAGTGACGCATAACTTGGACACATAACAGGACAACAGGCATTTAAAATGTTCTCATCTCTGTACTTTTAAAGTCAACACTTTGATCACTAGTTACAATTTCTAGCCCAAGTCTGAGCTTTGTTTGCCAAAATATACCTGCTCTAGCTCACTGGCAAACTAAGTGTGTGATGGCAAGGAGGTGCAACTTTAAAAAGCTCATCATCCAAGATAAATCATCAATATGCCAGTGAAACCCTGCCAAAAACTGGCAGGCAGTTGTTATAATGCCAATAAAGACTTTTTTATTGGGCATAAATATACTTGCAGATTTTTATAACAATGTAAATGAAAAACATTACCTTTTGACATATGCCTTTTTCATTTTTACAAACAACCTTCTTGTTCAAATACAAAATCAATTTCTAATGTTTTAGGGATTTTTTTTTTTTTAACTTATCAGTATTGCAGTATTGGTTTGATAAATAAAACCTGATTGATACTAACAACCAATATTTATTTTCATCTTGTAGCCATTTGTTTCCGAAGAGGGAGGGAACGAGTTTGCTCATATGACACTGAAGCGGCACAAGATTGTGGGGAGTTTAACTGAAGCAGTGGTGAAGTCAGGGGTGTGGTCAATTTTTTTCCCCCCAACCTGACAAGAGGGTTGTGAAATGTATAATAACATTGGTTACTAGCCATAACAGCAATATTATAAAATAGGATAGTGATACTGAGGCAAATTTTCATAAATTTCTTCACCAATGTATCCCTGACCTGCCATGTTCCTGGGTGACTCTTTGTTCACTCTGAGGTCTTCACAGAACAGCTGGATTTGTGCTGATATTAAATTACTCACAGGCGGACTCTATTTACTAATGAGGTTTTGACTTTTGAAGGCAATTAATCTCTGGATTTTATTTAGGGTTTAGTTATACAAATGCATACCACTATACATATTTGTATGAGTATGCATCATTACTTTGCGTTAGTTTATTATATAAAATCCTAATAAACATTAAAGCCTTTGGGAATGAAGAGAACCATCCATTCTCCATGCTAAGTTTGTGATGTATGAGGTTACAGAAGAGTCAGTGAGTTGAATACATGAATTCCATTTATTATACCAAAATACAGCAGGTCCATTCTGAAATGCTACCTTTAAGAGCTAACAGTCAAATGGCAACAAGCAACGGTTGGTAACTTCTTTTGTTAGCCTCTGTCGAAGCTGCGCCCCAAGAGGGCGTTCCCTAGTGTGTCATTTCCTCTAAGCAGAGCTCCCCTTTGCATGCCATTTCCTGTAGGTTTAGCTTAGCAACTAGCTATAAGAGATAGAAGGAAAACACAGAATTTATTTATTCTCAACAGTTACTTTGGAATCTCAGCCATAAGACTACCAGATAATTGCATTTTTGGCATTTACTTGTATTTTATTGTCTACCTGGAAGTAATTAGTCTTTGACTCTTAATGGAAAAGAGCCAAAGACTTTTTTCGTTGTACTCAGGATATGTAAAGGCTGCTGACCGAAGACGATTCCCAATTTTTCTCTAAATCACGTTAACCTAGCAAGAAACGCCTGGTTGGTCCTACTTCCTTCTGATCTGGCGTCCCTCCCGAAGTTACCCCTGCCTCAGCAGAGAGGGGATTTGATACTGGCAGGTGAGGAGAATTAATCAGGTATAATGCTCTTATCTGCAGCACTTTGAACAAGCTCAGAGCCTCAGCTGAAAGACAAACTTCAGTTCAGTCTTTGAGGAAGGAGAGATGCCGCTTCAGAGTAATGCCAGACAAGGTCACGTTCCACGAATGCAGTCAGGGTAGATTTTGTCTCTAATGGATGTGGTATCCTGTCAAAGAGTAAGGTCTTTTTATTATTTTTATTTTTAGTACAAGCAGAAGACTTGAGATTTTCAGCTCCAAATTTGCTCTGCCTTTTTTTAAAATGGCCGTCTGTTTGGGGCAAACAGATGGCGCTTTGTGATGAGAATCCCAGAATGAGAGGAGCTGTTGTGTTCTGTGACGCTCTCTGTTTTGTATACTGGATTTACTGGGAGCCAGATTTTATTTTTTTTTCTTCCAACGAATTGGACTTAAAACAGATTATTTTCATACACTTAGTCGTTTTTCAGTTGCTTACCAATACATGTGTGTGTTTGGTCAGGCCCCAGATGAAGCTGCAGACTCTGTTAATCTCAGTCAGAAGGTATCCATTGCTGCACCTGAGGAGAGGGAGAGACCACCTGGAGCTGATGAGGCGGCATCTGCAGAAACCGAGGAGGAGAAAACTTTGCCTGAATGGAGTGAAAAAGTGGCGAGTGGGATCTTAACTGGTGAGGTCATGTTCTGTCCTTAAATTCCAGCATCTACATGCTTTTATTTGTGTGAAATTCCAGTGCTCAGAAGTACATCGAGGCAGACCCTCTTTGATCTCTTAGGTGCTTCCTGGTTAAGCTGGGGTTTGGTCAAAGGGGCTGAGTACACAGGCAAGGCTATTCAGAAAGGGGCGTCTAAGCTCAGGGAACACATCACTCCAGAGGACAAGCCCACCGACTTGAGCCCCACCGTGACCAAAAGCCTGTATGTGGCCAAGCAAGCAACAGGAGGCGCTGTTAAAGTCAGCCAGTTTCTAGGTGACTGACACGACTTCCTGCCAGCATGTTTGACTCACCTTGTGTGACTGGTGGGTTTTGTGGTGAACCTCTAATTGAGTGGCGCTCTTCCTGTGCAGTGGACGGTGTGTGTACTGTGGCTAACTGTGTTGGTCGAGAGTTGGCTCCTCATGTGAAAAAACATGGAGGTAAACTGATTCCTGAGTCCATGAAGAAGGATAAAGACGGGCGCTCAAACATGGATGGAGCGATGGTGGTGGCTGCCAGTGGAGTGCAAGGTAAGATCAAACTACACTTCTGTTACCTCTAAGGAGTTTATAAAATACTCTCCGAAAGTATTAATTGCCTTTTAACTCGTTCACAGATATTACTATGTAACATTTCAACAACAAACCTTATTGTCATTGTATTTTTTACTATAGGAAAATGCAAGATAGGACATTGCTGTAAAGTAGATGGAAAAGATGCATGATTTTTAAAGCTGTTTTATTTTTTGCTAATGATTAGTGCCTCATCTAAAATAGTCGTAAATGCATCATGCACCGTTTTCTATTTGTTACATAAAATGACCACAAATGTACTGATTGTGGTTGACGGGTGACAAAATATTAGTAATACATTTCCCAGGCAGTATTGGTGGGTGAAAGTGTGTTTGCAGTATTGTGGCTCCCTTTTTCCTGTTCAATTTTGAATTTAAACATTTGAAGGTGAAGACTTCCTGAGTCTTGCTGGTACAAAAAGATCCAATCTGCTCCATCTTTTTGTACCAAATGGTTCTACAACTTTATAAAACCAGATTCAGGCTATTTATTTAGATCCAACCACTATAAAGGTTTGTTTTTGCTTGACTCATTAAAAAAGCAAGAAAAGTGTCTTTAAGAAAGTAAGAAAAAAGTGTTGTTTTTTTTTTTTTTCTTGTACTAGGATTTGCAACTGTTTGGAATGGTTTGGAAGCAGCTGCTAAGGACATCACCACAAATGTTGCAGCAGAAACAGTTACCACCATAAAACATAAGTAAGTTTTTGTGAAAAGGATTTTCTCCACCATTCTCTGTTTACTAGACTTTTTTTTCCTTTGTATGTTGCAAATGACCTCTTGCACAAGAGAAGCTAAATCAAACGCTCACTGGTATTCCTCCTCAATTTGCTTTACAGATATAGAGCTCTACAAAACGTCTCTGATACATCTAATGAGAAAAACAGTAATTCTTTCTAACAATACACAGCTTTTTAACTTGTTCGACACTAATTAAACATAGTTCCCTTTTGTCCCATTTGTTTTTTTTTTTCACAATCCACTTTGCAGTCCTGTTCAGCACTGATTACTTTACTTCCCTTCCACTTGTGCTAATTCACTTCAGTATGCTGCTTCACTGATTTCTGGTTGACTGACATCTTTCCATTCTGTATAAATTGAAGTTGGGTGTTATACAAATTAATTATAACCATTTCTGTTGTAAATTATGAATACACACCATCCAATACTGGAGTTTTTGCTACATTTTTCTACTTTGAATAAATTTGGTTGTATTAAACTATTCTAAGATTCATTAAGCAAGGTGAGAATTTAAAGAGCTGTAGCATTAATGTAAGTATTTGCCTAATTTCTTTTATCTGCAGAAAACGTCCGCTAATAAAAATAAATTTTGGTTTGTGAACTTGCATGGGTGTAATTGTAAAGAGGAATTTCTGCATGGCATCTTTGCAGTCCTCGCACTGCATACTAATTAATTCTCTTATCTCTTACTCTGACCTCTCACCCAATTCGACTCTGCTGCCGACTCGGAAGGTACGGCACAGCAGCGGGACAAGCTACAGACAACGCTGTCAATTCTGCCATTAATGTTGGTATTACTGCCTTCAATATTGACAACTTGGGGATCAAAGCTGTGGTTAAGAGAACTGGAAAGCAAACGGCACAGGCTATTTTGGAAGACTACAAGCTCCAGGAAAAACCACAAAACGGGAAGGAAGTGGAGAAACTCACCAAATAGCTGTTGATATCCTGCCTTATTTTCTCAACAATGCCTTAAAACTTATTTACTAATCAGAAAGGTCTATATTTAATACTCATTATTTATAAAAACATGCTCTATATTTGCTAGGTAGCTACTGTGATGTGCATACTCCACACATTGGTATAGCTCTCAAGCACTTTAAATATACAGCGGCTGGATCAACATCCAGAAAATGGAAACCAAAACTTGAAGCACATTGATATGCTCTCCATATTTAAATTAAGGGCAATATTTTACAAATAGGGTAAATATTTAAAAACCTCAAATATTTTTGTGTTATCAGATTAAATTGGTCTATAAACAAATGTGTTATTTAATTTTGATGATCACTTATAATGGTTTTGTCTGTGGAGTTTAACATTTATCTCTTAATGTGCTTATAAACAATGTTAAGTCTAACATGCTTAAATTGAAACTTTAAAGTTTCTTTGTTTTGATTTGTCTTTATTTAATCATCCTTAAAGAAGATTCCTACATTCCAATAAGATTAAAATAGGTATGAATTGTAACTATAAATTCTGATATTTGTATTAATCTACAAGCTGTAATACTGCCTTTTGTTGTGCAATTTTACTGAAGAATTGTCTTAAATGTTACTTTAAATGATAATGAAGGTTTCTTCTGTGTGAGATGTGAACAAAATGAGTAATAAATTGGAAATTAATCTGTGATCCTAACTTGGTATCAAACTCATTTTTTCCTCATTTTGTGAAACTTTGTCACGTTGTCTCCCTTTAGCCTTAGACTGCCAGCTGATGATTAAAATCTTTAGATCAATAATGGCACTCTTATACTTTTCACCTGGAAAATCCTCAGGAAAAATATTTTAACGAACCACCTTTGCCTCAAAATGTTAATAGATACTTTACATTTCAGGTGCTGAATATTAGACCAAACTCAGAATATTTGTTAAACTTTACTTCAAACTGGGGGATATATATATATAAAAGGCACAAAGTAGATGCAAAATAAGTCATTTATTTTATTTCTAGGAGTCAAAACACGTATTTTAGCAAAAATACAATTACATTATGCACTTGGTTTTAATGGAACAAAAATGGGTAATTCACTGTTGAATTACCTACATCTCAATTTAGGCTAGAGAGTTTAAACTAAAATATCTTTTATGAAATGGGGTTTACTTGCACATATAAATGACGGCCTTCAAAACTTCTATACCTATGCAAGACTTCCAAAGAAGTTTGGGTGGCAAACATGAATGCTATGCTTTACAAAGACCTCAAACTAATTTCTTTTTTCCTTACCCTACTATATAAAGTACATACAGATTGTTAAGCAAGTGTGGAGCCCTGAAAATTACCTCTGTCTCAAAAAAAAGCCTGTTGATTAACTAGGGCCTGGTTCAGGTGAAAATGCATACTCTTCATGATTACCATCAGGAAAGCACGTTGCCACTGTTATTCATACACAAATCTAGCCATGGGGGACTTGCATCAAAGTGACTGACAGCATCAAGGGCAAATGGCTTGCAAGTTACTACATAGTGTGTATTAATTCTGTCACCAGGAAACGGATCACTTGAATATGGAGGTGAAGTTTGATTTTGAGACATAGGATTGAATTTTTGGTTTGCCAAATTCTCTACTTCTCTCCTGGCATGTTGACCAATGAGGTGTGATTCACTAGGGTCTAAATAATCAACAATTCTCAAGGCACAGTTTAATTCTTGTGGAGTTTCATCGTGAGGATCAATTTGGTTAGAAGTCACCACACAAGGCATTTGGCTCAAAAATGAGACTGCCCCCATAGCTGGTAGCACATGACTAAAAGTTGACCTTCTACAAGAACTTGAAGTGAAGTGAAGATGCAGATGGTTGTTTAGGAAATGGTCTTCCATGATTTGAAACGAGGCAGATAGAAATTAATCTTGGCGCACTGGTAGCATTTGTCCCCGTGGAACAGTTAATTTGTCCAATAGTGTTGGTCAGGCATGCACTGGGTTGAGACTACCAGCTTGAACCAAAGTTTGATCCGTCAGAGAACCAGTCAGTGTGGCAGATGCTCACTTTTCTTGCAGATTCACTGAGACTTCCAGTGATGAGGGCTGAAAGAAAACACCAGGTTAAATATGATATGTACAAAAACACTTACTCTGGACTGATGAACTTCATTTAATAAACCAAAAAATATTTTTGCTTTGTCTTGTTTTTCAAGAACTGTGACATTCACTTGTTCATCTATAGATTTTAACCTTGGTCAGCACTTTGTGGGAATATTTGTCACGTCAACATCATTGACAACATTGTCTTCCTAATGTAGCCTTCCACAGCAGAACCTCAGTGCAGCTAATATTGAAATTTACATGAGACAGATAATTAAGACAGTAAACACCTGCTGGCTTTTTGACTTGCAAAAATCAGAAAAAAATAATAATAATCACTCCAGCACCTCTGGGAACTTCATGCAAAGCATGAGAATACACACATAAATGAAAGTATTCCTAGTGCAGTGTTATGACTCTACTGCCCCAGTAAATCTCAGGATTACAATGATGACACAAATAGTGTTGCTTAATTTTGTTTTAGACACCAGGAAGGGTTAAACTTTTTTAACTTTAATTAAAAACATATTCCTAGAGCCTTAGTGGATGTCTTGTTTGTGCTTAGTGTTGTAGCAGTACATCTGGAGAAACAGTACTGTTCTGACAGCTAAATTGAGATTCAGTTTAATTAATCCAAACATCCTTTCCTGGAGTGTCTTAAATAAAGTGTTCTTCTTGCCCATGAAATAAAAGAAATAAAATTGGAAGAGACTGATAACCCAAAGTCTTGGTTGAGTACACAAGCACTTCTCTGAAGTCAGCTACTATAACAATGCAATGCAAGAATCAACAGGCAAATTGTCTTTGTCTATTATAAGTTCTGTTTAAGCTCAACAATTATCATTTCTGAATATTATAAACTTCTTAAGTCAGTTCAGCCTGCTGTACAAAAAGTAATAAAAACATTAGAGATTAGAGAGAGAGAGATGACACTAGCGTTCAAAGAAACAATCTTCTTTTTCTTCGCTGGTGTTAGTTAATAACCTTTAGATGTTTAGCCTCATCAGCAATTTGCCTTCTTCAAGATACGGATTTATCAAGGCTTTTGAACTAAAGCCAAGTCCTAATGTTCGTGTTGGCATAGTTGAGCAAATACAATATCACTAATAAAAGTGGAGCTGGATCCAAAATCTTCACCCTTTTGAAAAGGTTAATAAATATATATTTTTTTTAAAAGTCCAAGTTACCCTTGAGAAGATCATTCACCCGGAGATGAGAGAGCCAGCCGTCACGTGCTTTTAACGTGACAAAAATCTGTCTGATGAAGTTAATTAAACACAACTCCTACACCTGCGTGAAACAGGTAAAAGTGATTCGTAATGGACGGTGAGTTTATGACATGCGCTCCAAATGGTAAGGATTTCAAAACTCTTCTTCAAATCTGAAGTATTACAGAGTGCGCTTAGCTTTAAATATTTACCCGAAGAGATGTCTGTCATCTTTTCACAGACCCCTATTAAAAATGAAGTATGAAGTCGTAGCCAAAGCAGGTCTTCGTGTAAAATGCCAACCTCATTCTCGGTTATCTTCATTAAGTTGACCTACTTATTTTTGTTTTGTTACATGCACAGATTGTCTGCAACTTTGGGAATAAATCGAACAATTATTTTATCATGTTTTTTTTTCATCATTCATATGTATGAGGAAGATGCATGGAGTACAGTTGGACAATTTAAAAAAATGGGAAAAGCTATAAATCAATTGAACAAACTGTAAGAAAAAATTATCAAATCGTATACACTTTGATTGAGAATATTTGCAATATATCAATTTAATTAATACGGCCATGAAAATGTTTTGTAGTTATTGAGAACGGGGCAGGTTTCCTGTTTCCCTTTTCACTCGTGTGTTGTGACTTAATGATAAAATTTGTTAAATCGAGATAAATTGATTATGAAATTATCAGAGCAACAAAAAAAAAATTGCGGTACATATAAGAGTGGATTTAATGGAAATCAGGTACACTAATCTATAAACCTTTAGGGTAAATGATCTGTATTGTATTACACTCATCCTTCAACCAGTGTACCCCAAAACGCTTCATGCTACATACCATCATGCACCCATTCACACGTGATGACAGTTTTTAGTATTACCAACCAACTCACAATGTTAAGAAAAATGGAGGAGCGATTGGTATCCCTTTTTACCATCATATCTACACAGTGTTACTCTGTTTTATCCTATTTTACTGTATGGCTTACGTGACCGCGCATCCTGCGTTTGCGCGCTCCGTCATAAACGTGCGCGAGCCATGCTGACAGCACGCTCTTGCAGCGGTCTGCTAAATCACCGCAATGGAATAAGAGCAGGGGAGGGTAGAGGACACCGGCTGCCCTGCCTCCAGTCTGCATGTGAGCACACACAACAGAACAGACACAGCAGGACGGTTAAGGACAATCACAGGGCAACAAAGGGACGTATGCTTCCTCCAAGGCATCACATAAATAAGAATATTTAAGACTTCCGCACAGAGCCTTTTTGCCTACCTCTGTATCTTCACCTCCAAGGTAAGAGACTGCAATGAAATTAGATTTTTTTATTTTTTACCGTTTATTTTCTATTCATGTTTAGTTTACTATAATTTTTCTTCTGACAAATAATTTGGGTAGTCATGTCCTTTTAATAATTGTCTAAAATATATATTCCATTTTACACTGTTTAAATTATGAGACACCAGGGTGTGACATGCTTCTTTATGTGTTTGCTAGGAACAGTTGCAGCATTAGAGCTTGCACAAATCAGAAAGACAGTATAGCCTGTCACAAGACAGGCTATATTGTTTTGTGATGTGGTGAGTTTTACTCATTTTCAGATAAAGCATTTTATTTTATTTTATTTTTTTTATGCTTTTTATTTTAGGGTGTAATTCAGCAGTCATGGACCTGGAGCATTTTGATGAGCGGGACAAGTCTCAGAGATACACCCGAAGAGGCTCCAGAGGGAATGGTCTCCCTAGTCCAACTCATAGTGCTCATTGCAGTCTTTACAGAACCAGGACACTGCAAGCACTGAGCTCAGAAAAGAAGGCCAAGAAGATTCGTTTCTACCGCAACGGTGACCGCTACTTTAAAGGGATTGTGTATGCCATTTCTCAGGAGAGATTTAGATCTCTAGATGCTCTCCTTGCAGATCTCACAAGATCTCTCTCAGATAATGTCAACTTGCCCCAAGGAGTAAGGACCATATATACTGTTGATGGAGCAACCAAGATTACCAACATAGAACAGCTGGTGGAAGGTGAGTTTGTGCCCTTTTGTTGTAACTTTGTTTAAAAAAAATGTAATTTATATTGAATCATAGGCAAGTTATGTCAGCTGTCTTAAGTGCAAACATTATAGTCCAACCAAGTCAGAAAGTGCATGACATAAACAAAATGGCACGGCCACCTCCTTTGTGTTTTTAAAAAGAACATGTGCTTGTACCTAGTTCTTTATTCAATCATCCTCAAATTTTAGCTCTATGTTTTATACTTGTATATTAGCTTTTCTATTCCAATTTTCTGCAGGAGAAAGCTATGTTTGTGCATCTATAGAACCTTTCAAGAAACTAGACTATACAAAGAATGTGAATCCCAACTGGGCAGTTGGCGCCAGGACTGCAGCTTCTGTCCGCGATCCTTCTTCCCTTGGCAGCGCCATGGCTGGATCCCCAGAAACCAGGGAGACCAAAGACTTCATAAAGCCCAAACTGGTGACGATTGTCCGCAGTGGAGTCAAACCTCGCAAGGCTGTTCGGGTCTTGCTCAACAAGAAGACAGCACACTCCTTTGATCAAGTCATGAGTGACATCACAGATGCCATTAAGCTGGACTCTGGGATTGTTAAAAGGCTATATACTGTTGATGGCAAAATGGTAGGTATTAAAATTCTCTCTAATTCTGTAAAACTCAAGTTTTGAGTTTGCTCACTTAGTTATTTTATATATATATTTGCAAATTGGACAAAACAGGTATATCTTTAATGTCACAAAAGCTTAGGAATCCTTTGGTATCAATGGAGTCATTATTATATTTTTTTTTCCCTTGTTTCCAAGAAAAGGTTATGTTTGTACTCAGTTTTAGTACACTCCTTGCCTGCAGTGGATATTAGGGCTGTTATAAACAAATATTTTATTAATCGAGTAGTTTATCGATTATTCTTACGATTAATCGAGTAATCTGTTAAAAAAATTATAAAATAAAATATTGGTAAATCTGGCATAAAACCAGTGTTACTATCGGATATCGATATCAGTCCAATTTTTCGTATTTGAGCATCCCTAACAGTTACTTTTTTTGTAGTTTAGAAAACTAACCTGGAACAATAATAGCTCACTTTCTAAGTTAACCTGAAGAAAAGTTATACAAAAATCTGAAATTATATTCAATTTAATAATAAAGAGGCAGGCTCACAAATACGCTTATAAAACATGTCAATACTCCAGCTTTTAGTTTATGTATTCATCTTCAGCCAGTTTAATAGATGAACTCTCACCTTGCCCCATACCTGTCAGGCTTTGGGTTTGGGAATATGGGAAATGAGTGGGGGGGCTTGCGGTGGGGGGGGGGGGAGGTGAGCGAACCAATGTAAGATGGGGGGGGAGGGGAGGAAATAGACCAGGGGACAAACGAACGTAAGTCCGGGGACCGATAGACCAGAGGACGAAAGTAAGAACGGGGGGGAGCAATATGGGATATTTACGGCACCTTCGTTCGTCACACGAAACTCATCTACCAGCCATGTACCGCCACGATGATTTCCGCGCCACCCGTCTGTTGATGATATGAAATGTATTGTGCGGTTCATCCGTAAAGCTACACTTACACTGTAAGCATCAACTACTCAGCCGCCCACCGTGTTCAGTCTATCCACTCACCTGTATAAATACTCCTGCAGCGCTCTTCCCGCCGTTCGCTCTGAACCAGCAGCTCCGGGAGGAAAAAGGCTGCCGTACTCTAGGCATCGCGCCATTCATTTTGAAGATGCTTATTGTTCCCCCAAAAATGATGAAAATCCGGGCATTATCATCAATCAATAAAATCCCCATGGGCCGAACTTGAAAATTGGCTGTTGTGCCGCTAACACTTAACTTTTGTCAACAACTCGGAGGCGGAAGTGAGAGCGCCTCTGCTTTACTTACAACGCAAGTAAAGCAGGGCCAGAACACGGAACGCTAAATAATAAAACATAAATTA
The DNA here is from genome assembly GCA_903067095.1 of Girardinus metallicus. NCBI lineage: Eukaryota > Metazoa > Chordata > Actinopteri > Cyprinodontiformes > Poeciliidae > Girardinus > Girardinus metallicus. The sequence goes on along the minus strand of CAEGAE010019297.1, from coordinate 19,638 downwards.
ACGAAGCTTTGAGGCAGGTACATTTTCCTCGAGGAATTTTAATAATCGAGGTACTCGAATCATTCGGGGAATCGTTTCGGCCCTAGTGAATATTTAAATATTTATGTTACTATCACCTTCAAGATTGTAAAATGTTATTCAGCAATATTAGTCTGTCATTTCAAGTTGAATAGGTTGCACATTGACCCTTCCGGTCACTGGATTCAATCATCTATGAAACTTCAGTATTGATGATCAACATTAATAGGATTATCAAAAATATAAATTTCATAAAACTTTATCAATATTGTTATAAGTTGAGCTAGCTATGTTAGCCCTGGATGTTTTGCATTTAAAGTTGTGTAAGAAAGTCCAACAACTAAGTGCTCCGTATTGTACTCTTATATTATGCTTTTTTCCTCCTCTACCTTCTAAAAGATTAATTGCTTGAATGGGAGTAAATGGCCTATGTGCATTAGTTAGCTCTGCTTTTAGTTTTACCAAGCTATGATCTATGGGAAATTGATATTTACAGTGCTTGGATGATGTAGGTACAAGCTTGATCCACTTTGATTTTCTTAATGGAGCAGTATTCCAAAGCTATGCACAGCTTTGGAATACTGCTGTACTGAAAGTTTTCTTTTTTCTTTTTTTTTTTTCTTTTCCCCGTCATCCCTTTTGCAGTTTCTTTCTTTCTCAAAGAGGGAGCACAGTACGTTAAAAATCACCTGGGAATAATTGCTAAATGTATGACCAGAAATGGGTTTCTAGGACTCCATCCCATATTCCTACAACAACAGAACACTTTTGGATGGAACCATGTAATCTGATTTCAGATTAGTTTCCTAAATATTGAAGTATTTCCAGAAAAGTACTTTTTGCACAATAGTTATTGACATGTATTTTCATTAATTGTTTAGCCAGCCACAGTATACCCAAATACTACTTTTGAAAGCTCTTAAAATTATAATATTCAAGGAGGTTGCCTGTTTTTAAGGGAAAGAAATGTGGCAACTTATCAAAGGCTTGATTAAGCATCCCATAAAAATAACAGCTTCTTTAAAATTCACTTCAAAAACTCTATCCTGTGTGCTTTCTGTTAGTGTTTAGCTGCAACACTGGGGTGAATGGTTTCTTGAAGTGGTTGCTAAGTAACAGTCTCTGCAGTGAGCATGTGAGTTAGTGGTGGGATTCATCCGTGTTTTACTTTCTGTCTGCTGTTTTGTGCTTATGGCAGCATGACTATGTCTGACATTATTAATGTGTTTAGTTTTTGTTTTGTAATGCCATAGAACATACTTTGGGGCACATCTTTTTAAAGTCAGGAGTGAACTAAGCCGTTGAACTTTATTGTTGCCATTAACTTGAATGTCCCTGACATACACTTGTTCAGTCTTTTGGAAACGGCAATGACAGCAACTTAAAGTAGTTATCATCCAAATGTGATGAAGACTCATTTCAGAAGTTCAAATGGAGCAGTGAGGTAACTAGATTTTGAATGTGGATTGGTTGTTGATGCCAGATTTGCTAATCTGAGCATTTAAAAACTGCTAAGCTATTGGATTTTGGCACATGACCATCTCTTATGATGATCAGTCAAGAGGGACTGACTGTAAATGGAGAAGATGTCTAGTGAGCAATAGTTGTGTGCTCACTGAATGTTAGTGGCCAGAGGAAAACTGACAGATTTTTTTTTTTTTTTTTTTTTTTACACAATTAAAAGGAAAATATGGTTTAAATAATTAGCTGTTCTAACTAAGGTATAAAGAATACCATATTTGAGCACAGAAAGTGGAACAGATGGGCTACAGAAGGTGATGGCTACTTTCAGTAAGATCAAGCACCATGTCACAAAGCTCAAATCATCTCAAACTGGGCTCCGTGTCATGAAAGGAAGGTAAGTGACCTTTACACTTATCTACAGTCAGCTGATTTTAAACAGGTTACCTTTAGATTGGAACAGCAGATTTTCATCATGGATATATAGTCGACTGCCACTCATTTTCAAGAAGGATGTTTCAAACATCTTTTTTTTTTTTTTTCTTAATCTATGTCATGAAGGGGAAAAAAAGCTGTTCTGAAGGCAATAAGGATTCCAACCAGCTACTAGCAGGGTGTACCTAGTGGAATTGGGTCATTCGCTAGAATCACCCCTGTCAGGCCCCCCCCAAAAAACTACCTGTCTTGCACACAATTATGATTCTTTAAGATATTTTTCCTCTCATTTTTTCCAGGTTTCTCTTTTAATGGTGTGAGTACTTTATGGGTTTAATAACATGGAGTTAAGTAACTTTGACCTCTGCCATTCTTTGCTCTTTATTCAGTGCTTGCTTTTGTCGTGTTGTGCCAACAGATGGCCAGATGATCACCCACTGTTATCAAAGGGGGAGTTTTCATGGTTCTTTAACCTTCATTAAATAGGTTATACTTTTGATGCATACTGGATGTTTATAAGATTCATGAAATATGTGATGGTGAGGAGAATTTAGTTAATGTTTTACAGTTTATATTTACATGTTGACAGTCTGGCAAGGCCTTAGCATACTCAGTTAAGCTCTTCGTTTCTTCACCAAGAGCTTTATTTATTGGGTTTAATAAATATTTTTCTTACAAATTTCCAAAGGTATATCTAAGTCAATGGTTAATTTCTTTTGCATGTCTAGATATTTAGACAATGAACAACTTGATTTTGTCAAATTCTTATACCGTTTGGCTTGAACCATCCTCCTTAGGAAAAGTTACATAAAGGGAAATGCCTTTTAGCATGAAGTCCTTAAAAGTATTAGTTTGTCCTAAGTGTACCAACTGAAAATCGTTTAGTTTTAAAGAGTAAAGTGGACAACAGAGAGAAGGTAACATTTCAAAAAGAAGAGCTGGTAAAGGGTGTGTGTGTGTATGGGTTGCAACAAATGTCTTTTTTTTTTTATGAATAGAAGCCTCTATTGGTCATATGTCACCAATATTTCTACAGTCGGACTTGTCAGAAATTAGGGTGCAACAAATTGTACATAATGGCGACTCTTGTGAAGCTCTGCTAGACTGATTTAGAAATGATGCTAAAAACAGAAAGATCATGCATTTATCCGTTTTTGTTTTTTTTAGTGGGTGACTGGTGCTCACTGTGGCATTTCAGAATGGAGATACACATTTCAAAGCTCTTCAATCATGAGCCATCTTCTTTGCTTTCACCTTAAGAACAATATTGTTTTGACATTATCGGGAATGGACTTTAAAGTTTTTTTTCACAGGATCGCAGGCAGTAAAGAGTAATTACTGCATTTAACTGTGCAGTATATCACCCAGAGATGGGACCAAATGAGTGTTTTGCTAGTTAAAAGTTTTTCTACTTGAGTCCAAAGGTAGGCTTGCAAGTCCTGAGACGAGTGCGAGTTGAAAAAGCCATTTGACCAATTTAGACTGGGCAATTAATTTTGAAATGTCAAAAACAAAAAAAATCTGTTAAAATAAAAATCATTAATCTCAATGGAAAGTAGGGTACTTTCTTTGAAGAGCAGTTTGTAAGAATCCTATTTTAAATCTCTTTGACAGGTCACATGTCTTCAGGACTTTTTTGCAGAAGATGACATTTTCATTGCTTGTGGTCCTGAAAAGTTTCGCTATCAAGATGATTTCAATTTGGATGAAAATGGTAAGTATGTCTACAGGATCTGAGTGGGCTAAATGTGATATCGACTTTCAGTTCATAAAAATGCTTAAGTATCTTTACTTGTGTCCTATATAAATGCTTGGTAAGGTAAAGTTGTTTTTTATTTCTTCCCATTTTCCAGATAATTATTAAATGTGTCTTTTATTTAGCATTGTAATAATGTGTTCCCTCTTCTCACATCAAATCGTCTTACACTAACTTGTATCTAACCGTTTTTCACTGCACTGTAGATTGTTTTATATTAAGTTATGTTGTGGAAAAGTGTGTTAATCTTTGCACAGTATATTTGCTGCTTAAACACAACTCAGAGGTAATTTAATCTGGTCTGAGGAGATGCATGTGCTGGAAATATGCCAGTCTCTGAAAGCAGGTGATATTTTCACTGACTGATCTAGTTCTATACTTGGAATGAGGTGTGTGTGTCTGCAGGCAATACTTTTTTCCCTCCATTTTTTGGCCTAGTTTTGTACTGAATCTTTTTGATCAGAATGTACCTCAAGTCTCAGAACAATTGCTTATTCTAAATAGAATCTTTATCACCTTGCATAGTAAAATACATTTCATGCTTTGAATGTATTTTTCCTTAACAGAATCCAGGGTGACAAAGTCATCATCATATGGCCGACTCCCCACAGTTCATGGTCGTTCCTTGCCGAGAACTGGTGGAATGTCTCGCAGAAGCAAGTCTCCCTCACCTGCCGGATCGGGTAAATGTGTGTTTATAAGTTTAATAATTAAAACTTGAACTTGCTATGTTTTGGTTCCTTATCAGGTTTTTTCTTTTTGTTTTTTTTTTTTTTTTTTGCCATCTTAACAGCAAATGGGACTGCGGGCAGTACTCTTTCTACACCTCGTTCTGGAAAATCTCCAAGTCCCATTTTAACCAGTCCCGCTAGCCTCCGAAGACGACAGGTAATGACGGCCAAAGTTTGTAGAATAGAGAACTACTTCTGTGCTGTCATTAAATATTTACATTTTTTTTTTTTTTTTTTTTGTCTTGAGCTTATGTTGTGTCCATAGTCGCATGATTTCCACACCATTTGACTATGCCATATTTCGTGCTTTGAAAGGTGCTTAGAAAATCAGGTTTCTGCTGTACTATAAGACTGTTGCACTTTGCTGTTTGTCATTACTAAATTTTCAACAGCATAGAAACTGCATCCAGCGATGCTCATTTGTCCGAAATGGGCATTTCATAGTTACTGTGCATTGTATTTTCATCGGTGCTAATCAACATTAGTTTGCTTTACGCACTAAAATATTTGAGATAAGTTAATTACAGCAGTAGGGTTTTATGTAGACCCCTGAATGTTTTAAAACGTTGTGAATATTAGGGGGATGTAATTAAATAAAATGTTTATTTAAGGTTTAAAGAATTGGGGCCATTTCCTTAGTGCTCACATTCAAGCTTTAAATAGCCTCTTACTAAAATTTCATAACTTCTTTTGTTTTCATGTCACTGTTGATTTGCAAGAATCACATTCCTGCAGATTTGCAACATTGTTCAAATTACAACCATATTGCAAAGGGATGCTAGGGCGTAATTATTACATATAACAGATAGAATTTTTCATGCTTTGCGTATTTGTGTGCAACTTCATTTGAATATAATCTAAATCCTCTAAATTACAACTTCATTTATAGTATTGTAGTTAAATATTTTCCTGAAATTGTGCTCTATTGCTTAATTTTGCGTCACGTTTTTGTCTTTTCTTTGTTTGGACTGGATGTAATTTAAGTTTTTGAAGCTTTTCTTCCTAAAGTTTTTAGGAGATTTTTTTTTTTCCTGCCTATTTTTAGGGATCCCAGTACAGTGGCTCTTCACTCTCGTTAGCCTCTACCAAGGTATGCAGCTCAATGGATGAAGGAGATGGTCCCAACAGTGAAGGTGGGGGAGAGACATAAAAAAAAAAACTACACATGGGTCACTATGCCATATGTTTCAGAAATTATAGATATGTTTTCTCACTCAGTTGAGCCAGTGGAAGAGTGTTCCCCAGTTCCTACCTCCATAGCAGACAGATACAAAGTTGGAAGGATTTTAGGGGATGGAAACTTTGCTGTGGTTCGTGAATGTGTGGAAAGATCAACTGGAAGAGAGTACGCTTTAAAAATAATCAGCAAAGACAAATGTAAGGGAAAGGTAGGCATTCTTCTTTCTCTAGAATAACATCAAATCACAAAATTTGTGCTAATTTATCTTTCTTTAGTATTTGTTCCATTTTAGTGTGTGTGTATTTGGGGCACATGGATTAAACATCTTTGTGAAATTGATGTTTTAAATACTGAATTATTCTTAAGTTATGTGCTTTCCTTTTCTATATCATTCAGGAACACATGATACAGAGTGAAGTGTCCATCCTGAGGCGTGTGAAACATCCAAACATTGTCCTCTTAATCGAGGAAATGGACACCCGCAGAGATCTCTATCTTGTAATGGAGCTGGTGAAGGTACTTTGCATTTCTAAATTAAATAGATTATATGTGAATACATCAGTAAATGTAGTTTCAAAGTTATTTTCACGAAACGTTATATTGATACATGTTATGTTTAGAATATAATTAATCTCTTTAATGAAGTTTATATAATCATCTAATAATTATTTGCATTTTAAAAACCTTTTATCCAGGGAGGAGATCTCTTTGATGCCATTACCTCCTCCAACAGATACACAGAGCGGGATGCCAGTTGTATGCTGTTCAATTTGGCAAGTGCCATCAAGTACCTCCACAGCCTCAATATTGTACACAGAGACATAAAACCAGAAAATCTCTTGGTAAGTGGTACTTAATAAAGCCTGACTTGATACACATCCTGAGGAATGAGCATTTATAAAAAGCTTGTCCTGCTTTGAGAATGTGTCAGTGACCGTCTGCTGGACAGCTGTCAAGTCAGCTTTATTCCACATGGATGCATCAGCTGTATTGTAAAAATTGTTCATTAAAAATCTTTTTAAATTGGTTTTATGTAATAACACTTTCCAAAAAAGAAATTTTGGGTTTTAATAAAAAACAATACACCTGAAATAGACCTTGTTTTGGTAAATGTGTCTTTGTTTTAATTTTGTGGATTGAATTGCTGGATTACCTTTTTCTTATCTAAGCCATATATATATATATATATATATATATATATATATATATATATATTTATTTTTTCCTGTGCTGAAAATTGTTTAGCACAATATCTCTAAACCAATGGGAGTCTGCTTAAGTTTTTTTTTTCTTGATTTAACGCTGTAAAACCCTCTCTAGGTATTTGGAAATGTAATGCATGAAGTTTACAGTTTAACCTCAGATAATGTTTCTGTCAAAAAGACTTTTCAACCCAGCTTATTGAGGTCCATCTGTATATTCTCACAACTGGTATATAGCTTTATTATGGCAATACAAAATTAAGTATAAATATTATTAAACATGTTTGGAAGCAATATTTTATGTTTTGTTTTACTTCAATCCCTCACAGAGTAGGAGCTTTGCTCATCATTTTTGTCCATTCTTATCACACAGGTGTACGAACATCAAGATGGTAGCAAATCTCTGAAACTGGGAGATTTTGGCTTGGCTACTGTTGTGAATGGTCCTCTTTATGCTGTTTGTGGAACGCCAACTTATGTTGCACCAGAGATTGTTGCTGAAACAGGGTAAGGTCGAATGTGGTATGTGGGGCAAAAACTACTGTAATGTATGTTTTTCTTCAATCCTTTTACCTGATGTTTCATTTTGTAACTTCAGATATGGCCTCAAGGTTGATATCTGGGCAGCAGGCGTCATCACTTACATACTGGTCTGTGGCTTTCCCCCTTTCCGTGGGTATGCGCTTTTTTTATTTAGTATTATTACATTAAGTAAAACAATCACTAATTGATATATGCTTTTGCAGTTGTGAAATGTTTTTTTTTTCCTCACTCTTTTTTTTTTTTTTTTTAACTGTGCATTTTATTTTTGCAGCAGTGGTGAAGACCAGGAGGCCCTCTTTGAAGAGATTTTAAAAGGCCATCTTGAATTTCCAGCACCATACTGGGACAATGTATCTGAGCCTGCCAAGGTTGCCTGGAAGTTGACTTTTACCATGAATATGCTTCACAATCTGTCAGACCAGATTTTCTCATTATGTTCCAAGATATTTATGGGTAACACATTTATCTCTAGGCTCTGATCACTGGCATGCTGCAGGTAGTTGTGGATCAAGTGCTGTACACAGCTGTACAAGTGCTGGATCACCCCTGGGTCAATGTAAGTTCAGTAAATCACTGCAAACATATACAGCAAAAGAGCTGAAGAAGAATGCATTACTGAAACTCAAGCTAAGTTCTTAAGCAGTGTCTGTATTTTTCAGGGTGACAGTCTGTCAGAAAAGGGGCACCAGCTTGCTGTGGCTGGAAAAATCAAGAAGCATTTCAATTATGGACCCAAGCTCAATGGCACTGCAGCAGGAGTGTCAGTAATTACAGTAAGAACTAATTAGAAACTCAATGCAAAGTTTGCTTGTAATTTTTTTTTTTTTTCTCAATGAGTTTATTTTTTTTGCTGATTTTTTTATTTTTCTTATTTTTCTTTTTTGCTGCCTTGCTTTTCATGCTTTACCATTCAAAAAGGAAACCATTAAGATTCAACTTAGTCCAAAAGTAGTCCTCAAGGTGCAATTAAATTTTTAGCAGAATCTTATTTATTTTTTGATAAAACAAATATATCACCTATTACAGACAATGCCTTTAGGAGAGCTCTGCTTGTAGGTGAAAAGACTTGACTTTTTTTTAAATACTGCATATAAATGGAAACATAGACATTCCCATTTTCACTTTATTGGATTTCGCATAATAACATTTACATTTTGCATTATCAAAGTGGTTTTTCAGTTGAAAATGAAGAATTACCTCACACACAACTTTTGCTAAATATTTTGTTCATAAATTCCATTTAAAAAAAAAAAAAAAAATTAAAAAATCCCCCCTATTTCAATGTAATCTTAAAATTTATAATCCACCCTACTGGTTTATAGAGAATGTTGTTTGGTTGCTAATACCGGTAATGGTATTCCCCATCTGTGAAAGCCTTGATATTAAATGGCTCTGAAATGTAAACTTACTGACAACCCAAAGTGTGTGTTTTACCTCTTAGCTGTATGGTATATTTTTCTTTTTGGATTGCGGCTCTTCTTCTGACTATATATCATTCTTACCCCCATCTACTTTAAATTTGAACTAAAGAATCAGTTGAAGATAATGGCATTTCTACTCTGCAGTGAACTTGTTTCCCTCTACAACAGCAGCTCCACTAGATTCAGGCTCTACAGCCAGATCCCTCTCATTTTCTCAGCATTATTTGAGATTAGCATCCATCCTAGTCATGCTACCATGTGTTTTTCTTTTTTATTTATTTTGCCTCATCCTGCCATCCTGTCTAGCTGGACTGCCGGCACTGTTGCTTGGACATCCTGCACATAAATTATGCTTATAGTCATTAGGTGCACAAGATGTTACTTTAAAGGAAACTATTGAATTTCCAACTGCTTATTTATTGATGGAAGAGATGCTAAAATTTTTTTTATGTAGTGAACAATTTGAGAGTTGTCATGTGAAGTTGTAAAATAAAGAAAAAAAATAGATTACGTGTAATTCTTTTGCCAGTGAAGTAATAACTTTAGTAGGAAACTAAAGTTGGACACCTTACTGACAATTTGGCCAGCGATGCTTTGAGTTCAAGGTGATCCACTGAGTTCATCTCCCTCTGCTTTGGACCAGGACTTAACCATCCAGAAGTCAGGGTCTTTGGATCACAACCAGAATCCAGGATTGTGTTGGATAAGGTATGACACAGCAAAGTGCTAAAGTGCAGTGAGTGCTTCCGTGGCAAAGTGCTGGCAGTGTCCATTTCCCGTTCCTCATGGATTTGACCCACGTCCATCAACCTAATCATTTTCATACCTCATCACATTTGGGCTGTTTGGGCTGCAGCTATTCTTCTTCATTGCACTGTTTACTGTGATAATTTCTCACATTACATTAAGTTACCTTTACAATAGAAACTGAATTTAATAATTCAGAAAACCTGTTGAGATGATTTAAAATCTGTTTATCGCAAGAAGTGCTCTCAAGTGCCACAAAATGCATTTCCCCCCCTTATATCTTGTGTTTTTACCTTTTTTGTCACACTTAAATTCTTTAGATCATCAAACTATTTTTATGGTATACTTGAAAAGCAGTTTTGAAAGTAATTACCCCATAAACCTAAGCGGTCGGGTTTTTGTAACGTAAACCAGCTGTCCTTTCTAAGCCAAACATTCTGCTTAAGGATTTCTATTGGAGCGGAATTACTGCTTTTAATATTTTCTACAATTTGTCCAGAAGCAGCAAAGTGGCTCCAGACCATCATGTTACCACCACCATGTGACTGCCAATATAGTAATTTTCCTGACATGCCATTAGTTTTATGCCAGATACGAGATTTAGTTTTTGCCCGGCTTTTGTTTTATTACTAAATCAGAAACACTGATCTAAGTGAAGCCAGCGGTACATTAGTTGCTGTTTTGGGTTATTTTATGACAACTTGGATGACTTGTCAATGTGTTTTGGAGTAATTCTGGTTGAACTCCTACTCCTTATAAGATTCACAAATGCCATGTAGAGGTTGGTTGTAACTAGTTACATGTACTTGAGTAACTTTTTGAAAATAGAAAAATAATAGTTTTACTACACCATACTCTGCTTTAACTTGGCTAGTAATATTATTGGTATTATGTGAAATTACTGGCTTGTCTACCCTCTGAGTAACTTCACAGAATGAATAAACTTTAACATGAACCTACAGTTTGTTAAATGAGACCTCTTGTTTAACAAATTTTATTGTATTGCTATTTTTAACTGCTGAAGCATTTGTGCCATTTGAAGATCAAGTATAATAAACTCTATACATTGTAACTTAAAGCACTTTATCCTGTTCTAACACATCAAGTCTAAATTTTTATATGGGGAGAGGAGGATTAAAAAAGTGTCTGCTTAAATTTTGCTAATTGATGATTTGTAATGCTATTATAATCACTTGCTTGGCACTTATTTGCTGGATTAATTTCTTGGATACCTACTTTTTACTTGAAGTCTTAATATGTTGTAGTTTTCCTCTGTACTACAATTTGTAGGTAATCTACCTGCCTCTAGCAAATGACTTTGCTACTCTTTCCAGCCTGATGGATGTCTTGCATTTGTTTAGCTTGGGAAATTGTCTTTTTGAGACATTTTAGCCCATTTTATGTTGTCACTGGTTCAAATTGTTATTTTTTTTTCTTTACGCTACATGTTTGCAGTAATTGGGTGTTGGTGTGGCTAGTGAAATAAAATCAAAGTGCTGTAATTTGCAGATCATTCATGTTTCAGCAAAAGGGTAAATTATTTCACAGAAGGCTACTTTAGTTTGGGTATTTTTTTTCCCCATATATATATTTTGAATATCATTTGAAAACTGCTTTATGCATTCAGATTATCTTTGCCTTAAAATTTGATCTGAAACATTTAAGTTTTATAAAATGGCAAACAAGACATTTGTAGCTCCATAAGGGGTGCAAACATTTTTCACAACATTGTGCCTGATTAGCTAAGCACCTTTGTTCTTTATCAATTTGTCACAAGTTATTTATTTTTATTTTTAACTTGCCTCTTTGATTTGAGAAGAACCTGATGTATACTACTGTTTCACCCCCTGTTAGACCACGCCACTTGATAAAGAGAAGCAAGTTTTCCGACGAAGACGCCACCAGGATGTAAAGCTTTCTACCCAACTGTTGCCCAGCGGTGGTGCCACCGCCACCTCAGAGATGGCCAACCCCGTCATCTCCCCAGAGTTGGAAGAGTTGTCTCAAAGTTCAGCTGACACCGTTCTTTCACCCACTTCTCCCTTCTAATAGGTGTCTAGAAATCACACCAGGTTCCTGTTTGGAGAGATTTGTGTTTAAAATAATAATGGGTCTCTGGTCCTTAAATGTACCCATTTTCTGGTCACTTAATTTAAAATAAATTTGTACAATTGAAGGACAGCCCAATAAAATGAACACAGCTTGACAGCATGCAAAAATTTAAGTTTGTCTAATTTGGCCTATTTATTCAGACAGTAGCCTTCTCTCCTTATTTTTTTTTTCATTGGTGCTTTAAAAACTGTCACTAGCAGGGGCACTGCAGTGATTTCATCATTGATGTAGTTCTAAATTTTAGTTTGGAGTGTAGTTGTACTTATCTAAATGGTAATGCATGGGTACAAAGATGAGCAAAATCCACATCTGTGTATATGACCGGTTTGCTCAGTGAGTGACTAAACCATAATGGAGTGGAGCAGGTATTATAGTTTAACTGTAAGGAAAAAAAAAGACCTTCAGATAAAAAAACAAACAAATTAGCTGATTGGTGTCTTGTGGAAATATTTTCTTAAAAGCCACAATTTGTTCTTGAAAGGTGATATTTGAGGTAGTTCACTAGGGCACTCTCGTGGTTACAACATAGTACCATGAGCCTAAATTTTCACAAGAAGTTTATTGAATTCTTGCATTTAAATCCTTGTTTCTGAATAACCTTGTTTGATATGTTTCGTACATACCACTTTTTAAATTTCCAATTCAAATATCACATTAGCTCAATATCTTGCAGTGTTACATTTCTTGAAAGCGTGGTGCATTGGGATCTAAAGATCTGATGCATAATTCCTAAACACATTTGACAAATGCTGCTACACTGGATCATTCTGAACTGTAAAAAAACATCTAGTACTTCTAGTAACCTGTCTTACAAAGGAAAGGGGTGTTGATAAACTAGTTCTTGTTATGGTGGTGGTGCAGATGAATCTCAGTAGAGCATAGCATGTTGAAAATTGTACCTGTGTCAAGGCATTGCCTTGGCACATCTGAAATCAAGTGCAATTAGGTGCACAAAACGCACAATACTAAATGTCCATTTTGAATGCCAAAACACAAATGTATTTCTAACAGGCAAATGACACGCCTCCCTATCGGAGTTAAATGGTGCAACATGAGTTACTTTTTCACACAAGTGAATTCAACAGTGCTTCCACTAAGAGTCATTTTAATGTGGTTTATGCAAGTACTTTTTTTAAGACCTGCCAAGACCTCCTGTATGTTTTCTCATTACGCGATTAATTTTGCTCAGACAAAAGTTTTGAATGTTTATTTTCTAGGCTTTTACCTGCATGTGATAAAGTGCATACCATTGAACTATTCTGCTCTCTTGCTGTAAAACAAAAATGAACAAATTCCTGCAATTGTTGTTCTTTATGAATAGTTTGCATTATAGTGTCTGTCCATGGTAATTGATAAAATTAAAATGCACATGTTGATATTAATGTAAAGTCACGAAAGGGCTTTTTTGGGGGGTACCAAACAGCACAAAGAAATCAAGTTAGTGAAGAAACGTTTTTATTAATGGTGAATAGGGTTTCCTCATGTGAAAATATGTAGGCGTCTCATGACTTGCCACCGAAAAAGTATTGCTGTATTAAACAAAGCAACAAAAAAGACTTGTTCTGAAAAAAAAAAAAAAGTTTAAACTTCTCTCAGGAGGTCCATGTTCAGACAGCAGATGGCAGCATAACCAAACACTATTCCAGAAAAATCCACCCTTTGTATTTCAGATTTACAATTTACATTTATTTAAAGAAACGTTACATAAGTTGACTCAGGTCCATAATTTTTTTTTAATGCAGTTACAATCTCCAAATATGTTGGAGATTGTAACTGAGACAAATCATATGAAAATGACACTGCACAGCTGGAATATTAAAACACAGCATGAAATGTAGTCACTGCTTCATAAGTTAAAAACAGATTGTTTTTTGAAATGAGTTTTATGTAAACGCAAAGTAAACCGAGTGCTGCCTTAGTATCTTAGCATGCAAAATTATAGCTTTAGGTAGATTGGTTTTATGTTAGACCTGGGCTTAGAAACAAACCAAAAGTTATTAATTTGCATATTTTTGTTCATATAGCTTGACAGATAAACAGCATTGCAATGCTTTAATAGCTTTAATCAATATAGTAAAATAGAGCACTTTATCTGCATCAATAACTAATGTCAAGTAACAGAAAACCTTTCTTAAATCTATTCAGAAACAAAATATTGCTTATGAGAGTACAGCGTGACAGTAAGTGCAGTTTATGAATTAACATAATATAAAAACATTTGTGCTAAAGAATACAAAATACAAAGGTCTTAAATAACAGAACTGATGTCTAATGCACCATTAATAACGTGGTTATTAAAATGACATTTCCAAAATGTCAGATTTTTGATACAAACGGAAATCAAATGATACCATCTAACAAATTTGGCATTGAATTTTTTTGAGCCATCTTTTGATCAAAAAATGTAAACTAATAGTCCTACTTAAAAACAAAAATAACAAGGCAATGTCACATTTAAATGTTGCTGACATATTAAAAACATTTATCACAAAGGACTAATATTACATTAAAACTTACTTTTCCATATTAACGAACAACAAATATATGAACATTTAGTCTTTTCACAAACATACAAATTAACCTCTGTTTAGGTGAACACAACAGCTTTATCCAGGTTACTAACAAATGTTTAAGGTGATGACTACATTAATTCATGGCTTGCACAATGGCATCTCTCATTTCATTGGCTTGTCCCACAGCATTTAGATATTAAGCTTTTACAGATAACAAAAATGTTATGCCACCAGCATTTAGATATTTCTCTTTATACTTTTTCCAAATATCTGTCAAATGATATGTTGCTTTACTTTTTTCCAGTTTAAAAGGGAAACATTTAGAATTTAATATCTGTGCATACGTTACCTCAGTTTCTCCATAATCACAACAGTCCCACTTGTCTCAGTTCAAGAAGACTTTAGCTGGTGTTAAGTTACAATAATAAAACAATGTGTCCAGATTGTACAGCAGCAGATAAATCAGAATGTGGTTGCCTCTGAGGTCAGATGAACATAAAAATATTTGATGTTCTCCTGCTGATTGATCCATTCCTTGCTATTTGGATCCTCTTCTCCTCACCACAGTCACAGGTTAGCATTTTTTTTTTTGGTTTGTTTTTTTAACAACCTTTATGTTGGAAGTTTTCATCTGGTCAGTACTTGTTTTGATGCTCAAAGTGCCATCTGTTGAAATCTATGTTGAATGCCACAATGCTGCCAGAAGCCATGCCAGTGATCAAGGTCCTAAAGGGAATAGACATACCTTAAAACATGTAATGTAGAGTGTATGGAGAAACATGCAGAAATTAACAGTAAACTACAGCTAGTTGTTCAATGTCTTTCTGCAACCTTTGTGTCCATTTCTGGCTGGAATGTACCGAAGCTGCTGATTTATCAGGGTAGCCTCTTACTACTTCACCCCAAGGCTCTGAACATTCAAGCATCGTGAATAGTCGCTGCAGAATGGTTCTTTGTAACTCGTGTTATAAACCTCACTTTACTTTTGCATTTACTTGCAGTGAACTCACAAAGGCAACGTTTTGGAACTAAGTAAAGCAGCTCCTTAAAAGAAATAAGCGGTAAAACTTCCTGTTTTAGATCCAAAAAGTATAAATCAAATCTACCGTTCCATTGTTTTTCAAACCAGATAAATTGTTCTAAAACTCAATTTTCAGACACAAAAACACCCAAAAATTGAAATCTGCTACCATATACTAAAATTTTTTTTGCAGAATATCTTAAGATGCTGGGTATATTATTGGCAACATAAAAAAAAGGTTGTAAACACTTTACTCTCCTCAGAGGTCCTTTACACATGAAACATCAATACACCTAGTGAATTGGGTAAAAAGGGCAGATATTTCTTCACTAAACTATTTAATAAATTAGAAAATGGATTCCAAACAGTCACATGTTGATACTCACAATTTAGCCATTTGAACCAAATCCTAGAGATTGTTCTAACTTTTATCAAGAAACCTGTTGTTGCATGTGGAACCATAGGGAAACAAGGGTAACGTTGTGTGGTCAGTAAAAGAGCAGAATTTGTAAACTAATTTCCAACTATTTACAAGTTTGGACACTATTGCCCCCTTTTGGACTAGAGGAAAAATGACATTTCTGGGAAATTTGGCCCACAGTTGCATGGACCTGAGTCCAGCATAAAGCTTCTGCTTCATATGCATTATTCTTTGCACTGCCATTTGGACATTATTTGCTCTCAACTTTTTCCTGTTATATTGTTTTCTTAAATTAAAAAGATTTCTTCATGAGCTTGATCATTTTGATGTGAGAAAAGTCAGTAATATTAATTTGCACAGAAAGCTAGGAAAGTTTTTCAGTTTATAAAAGATGGAGCATCTTAATGAAAGCAGGAACAAATCTAGGCTTCCTATTGGATATAGTTAACTTTTTTTTCTATTTCTCTAGCTTTGAATACCAACGGCTATCATTGTCTCTGTAGAGAAATGTATCAAAACAGTTCTCATGAGTCATATGACATGTTTGATAGTAGGATTTAAATCAGTTTTTAAGAAACTAAAACGAAACTCATTCTCTGAGGTAAAATACCATCATGAAACTGCCCAAACCCAACCTTTGATCATGTGATAGATCCATGGCTCGGATGCCTGCATCACAGCCGGGGTAGATGTAGAGTTGTCTGAAGTCACAAGCTTGCCACACTTCCACCACACCGTTGTCTCCACCTGTCACAAGGTTGTGTCCATCACTGCTCAGGAGAATTGCCTTAAGGAGGGATACAGAGAAATTTAACACACCACCTTAGGCTTATGAAACATTGCGGTTTTACTGCAGAATGTAAAATATGCAACTAAATAGTTTTGTTCTTTTTAAATTTAAGCCCTAAAGTCGAATAAAGAATGTACACAAAGGGAATAACAAAGAGGTCATGTGTTTAATTTTCTTTTTTCACTTAGTCATTGTGAAAATATATGAAGGACATGGTAGGGAAGAAAACATGATTGCATAATCCTATTTGCCCCAGATATGAATTGCTTTGTGTGTATGTAAGGATATTTCCATTGAGTATGCTAATGTCAACTTTCTTTACCCTGGTGGAATCATTGACCTCCATCTGTGCCAGCAGTTTTCCATTTATGCTGAAGTTGCAGAAGCGGCCTCTCTCGTAATAGATGATGCAGTGACCCTCACTGGACACTGAGATGAGCCGTGGGCACTGATAGTTGTCTGGCCCCTCTAGGGCCCGTAGAAGGTCCCCGGTTATGGTGTGGACCAGACAAGGGCCCTCTGTCAAACCCAAAACACAGTGTGAGGTACCTGTAATTGTGTTAACAAAAAGAACTGGACATATATCTAATTGTTTTGAACCAGTCAGACTGTGAATGCAAATATTAGTATATTTATGTTTATAGCATATTTCAGCAACAGCCAGTGTTATGCAAGGTAAAACATAAAAACAAATACCAATTATGAAACAAAGCAACAAATATTACATTTTGTCCAATGCCATCATCAAAATTGTTACATTTGATCATTATCGAATTTATTAATCAAAGGCAACTCTGAACAGGTCAGGTTTAAGTCTTAATTCAAAGGAACTCAGTGTTTTGGCTGCTTTGCAGTTTTCTGGAAATTTGTTCCAGATTTGTGGTGCATAGAAGCTGAATACTGCTCCATGTTTGGTTCTGGTTCTGGGAATGCAGAGGAGACTAGACCCAGAAGACCCGAGTCATCTGGAAGGTTGATACAACATGTTTTAGTTTTATGTTGGGTTTAGGTTGTATTAATATTAATTGTCCCCTGAGGGACTACAAATAAAAATTAAACTGGCATATAATGTGATGTACATTGTCCCTTTTTAACTAAACAACAATTCTTGATTGTTCCTCTGTATGTCCAAAGATAATAACTTAAGTTTTGTTTCTGTTCAGTGGTAGATGGTCATGGCACATCCACACATTGATTTGTTCCAAGCATTTCTTCAGTGCTTTGATGGGCTCATAGTTGTTTGGTGACATTGTAATGTAAAGTTGTGAATCATCTGGATAATTATGGTAACTAATCTTATTACAAGTTATAACCTGAGCAAACAGGACTATATAGATATTAAACAGGAGGGGTCCCAGGATTGACTATTGGGGTACTATGCATTTAATTTCTGTCCACTATGACAAGAACTTACCTAAGAAATCCCTGTTCTTTATGTAAGCCAAGTACTGGTCCAGATAGTCTCATCCAAATCTCCAGTTGCTTATGTCATGGTCAACAGTGTCAAATACTGTGCGGAGGGCCAACAAAAGCAGCACTGTGGTTCTTCCACAGTCTGTATTTAGGTGGATGTCATAGAACACTTTGACGAGGGCAGTCTCAGTACTGTGGTAAGCTGGAAAACCAGACTGAAAGACGTCAAAGCAGTTGGCTAAGGGTAAGAAGTTGTTTAACCGTTGAGACTCTGTCAAAAGTTGGCCTGTAATTCTGCAATAGCAACTTGTCCAGACTGTTATTTATCAGTGCTAACTGCTGTTTTTAATGCCCGGTGGAAAACACCTGATGACGGGGATGAATTTACTGTTGTAATAGATGTACTGTTTGTACAGTTTGCTTGTGAATTAGTTTTGCTTTAGAGTCATATTTAACACATTTCTGGCCCTCCACTTTTCCTTGATGACAGCTACATGAATAGACAAAGAAGATCACTGACCTTTTGCTCCACTGATGACAAGGCCCAGCTCTGCACAGACTGACACACACACAACTTCCTGGTCATGACCAGTCAGAACTGCTCGTGGCGCAGGGTAGTCACCTAAAAGATGAGACATGTGGACCACCAATTAACAAATTAACAAGCTTAGTTTAACAAATGTTCTGTTTAGTTTATTAAATAATACAATTGTGTGAAACTAGTTTTATAGATTTAATCTATTTAACATTTCTAAGCCAATAAGTATAAATAAAAGCACAGGGATTGTGACATACATCTGCTGGAAGGAAAGTCCTACGAATTGTTATGCAAATGCAGAGATGGCTTGATTCACTCCCATGCGCCTCTTGATTGATGATTGCAGGGGTAAAGGTTACTGAGGGGTGATTCCTGGCACCTGGAGCCACTGACCCGGTGATCTTGCTACATAGGAAAGTAATCTGTCTAAAAATAACCTGATCACCAATTAAATAAGTTATTAATAATTGTTCTTAGCAGCATGCAAAGAAATATGAAACTAAATTAAATTACATATGATGTTACACATTTCAGGGGGGAGTTCAACTTTGCTGCTTCTATTGGCAGCCAAAAAGAAACGACATTGGCAATGACTGAGCATGTAAAGAGGGTTGATACCTGGCTGCCCTGTAAGCACATTGCAGCAAAAAGGTGCTGGGTTCACACCCTGACTCAAGTTCTGCAGCTTTGCAAGCTCACCCAATTTAGTCATGGGTTCTCACTCCAGATAACTTTCTCCATCAGTCCAAAAGAAAGGCAGTTAGTTTAAGTGAATACTCGAAGTTGCCATTATTTATGAGTGTATCCACGCATGGTTGTGTTACTATGTTGCCCCGTGATGGAGAGGCATCCTGTTTAGTCTAAATCCCAATGGTAGCCTAATGACTGAGACAGACACTAGCCCTCCAACTCTAAGTAGTACAAAGCATTTTCTCTCTAAAATGAATATTGCATTAGTTAGGTTTTAAAAAGACCCCACAACAGATGAGAAAATAGTTATTCTTCGATCATCATTTTTGGCAGGACTTGTGTAGCAATGCAAACAAACTGTACCAATAAGCAAAAATAATGCTGGAGGGCTGATAGTTTAAGTGTATCTGCAGTCACAGGATCTGAACACCTTGCACTCACTGCACTGACAATGATCTCCTGAATATACCAGGGTGAAATGTGAAGTTATCTGTCAGACAGCTAAATATTGGGAGAACTTCATAAACATGACAATGATCCTTAACACAACATCAATCAAACTGAATGGCTGAAAAAAAAGGAAAGTACACTGTTGTACATTATGTATTGATATATATATATATACATATATATATATATATATATA